>JAVJAQ010004675.1:0-18071 GCA_032362365.1 Zygogramma bicolorata | reverse complement strand
CTCTAACGATGCTAAAGATTTCACTACTTCCACTCCTCATCAGGCGCGTATACAGCTCAAGTTTATAGGGGGGGTAATCACTGAGAAAATTATGCGTTTTCACCATTTTATTGGCCGTTTTACAAACTTACCTTTCAAAATGACTTGAATTATTAGGAAACTGTGGAATAAAAATGTAAGATTTGTTTAATCTTCATGTTTTTCATAAATAAAATTGGAAAGTAGAGAAAACAAAAAATTTTCGATGAAAATAAACTTCAGACTTTGAAGATAACTACATTTGCCTTGTCAACGTAAGTAAAAATGAATCGTTACAATGATAATTCGTTCATGTATTCATCATTCTACATATCAATATGAGTAGAATGGAAAGTATTCACTTATTGAACACAAGATAATGCAACAGAAAAATTAAATAATAAATTTTAATTTAGGTTTATCAATTTCTCCCAAAATACCAGAGACTATATAATCTTCTGAGATATTCTATAATTTTGATAATAATTATGAAATTGATTCCTGGATTCTGCGACCTTACAGGGTTACAGGGAGTGAAGGTGAAATAAAATTTTGATTGATTTGTATTCATTTATTATATTTTTTGATATCTCCCTATATTTTTCAATGTATAATGTAATATGTCATGTGACTGACTGATCATGGGGGGGTAATTACCCCCTTTACCCCCCCTTGTATAAGCGCCTGCTCCTCATTTCCTTATTGGCGAATCTTTAACTTCGGTACCCCTAGAAGATGTTTCAGTGAACAGACTTAATCATTCAAATCTCTACAACAGATACTTCAACATTTTTGGAGATGGTCTTACGAATATTTCACGACTTTTTAAGAGAGGTCGAAATGGAAGAAGTCGTATTCGAGAGTCGTGACACAATGGTGTTGTTGAAGAATGGAAATTCAGCTCCATCTCACTGGAAAATCAGTCTCGCCACTGAAATATCTTCCGGACAGGATGGAGTTGTACTTGTAGTTGGAGTGAAAACTGCAAGTGGATATTTCAAACGTCCCGTTTCCAAAATTTCTGTTTTTTCAATTGAATATTAATTTACTATTGTTGAGAGGTGGGCGGCATGTTCGAAATTAAGTTAGTTTTCTGTCAGGATAAAGACACAAATCTATACACAATTCTATAGTAGTTGTTAATAAACGATGAGATTGGTACCTTCGGTGTAGAAATTGAAAGTTTTTCTAGAGATCAATCACCTTAACACCAAACTGATATTTTTGCACTCGACGCGCGTTTCGCTAACAAGGTTAGCATCTTCAGGAGAAGGGGAAGTTTCGACTGTAGTGTAGTGATTAGCATATCTGCCTATCAAGCGGAAGGCCGGGGTTCGAATCCTCGCCGGGCCACCGTGCTGGGTAATCGCACGTTAAAAGGTAAGGCCTCGTTGATCCATTGCTCGCACAAGTTTCGACTTCTGAGGGTTGACGTTCGTCAGCTGGTTAACGGAAACGAACAATTTTAGAACAACAACAATAGAAAAGTGTAACTTTTTTACTAGTATTCATTCACAATAAAATCATTGAATGGAAAAGCTCATCTACTTCATAACAAACCCATTCTAGTTCATGATAGTATGGCGTAGGGAGTTAGTACCCAGGCCTACTTGCTGAAGGACTGCTATGTCGATGGTGTTTGGTATGAAAAAGACCATGAATAATATGTAGTACTACTTAATGGAGATCTGGTGAGATCCGATTCACCTGTCAAGAAATCAGTATATCTGAATACTTGAATTTTTCCTTGTGAAAGTCTTACTTCAATAGATGATTTTCTGAACAAATTGCCAAAGCCTGATGTCTGCTTCCACAGGGAGGGTTCCGGCATGAAGAATATGTACGAGGCCGGACTGAATTCTTGTTTTGTACTATATTTCATCATTATTATTTGGTTAGGTAGTCAATAAATTAGAATAGTAAAACCATATACCCATCTCGGAAACTATCTGACCGGATTTTATGATTGAGATATCATTTGGGAAACAATCAAATATACATATTTCACGAGATATTTTTTCCGCAAATTGCTAGGAAATTTTGACATACCTGTGACTGTGCTGTTGCCAAGTCTCGGCATGCGCCTCAGCGCCCGACTTAGAAATCCTCAAACTCGTCCGGGAATGGTCGGGTTTTCCTACCTGGTAAACAGTAGACTATTTTCTACACGAAAATAAATAATATGTTCCTTATTATATAAAAATATATACTTGTAGAAACCGAAAACTATTTCGCGACATCCAACTATGTAACAAAATTGGATGGATTAGAGAAAAATATAAAAACTACAAATACAGAATACTCTTTTATCGACGAGCTGATGACGGTTTTTCCACACTGAAAGCGTTCGATACAAACCAACCAATAATAAAATTTAATCGCGCCACCAATTCACATCTCCTGAGTTTTCTTCGGAATAAATGTCGTCACATACCATCAGACGACTTATATTATATGGCGCAGTTCAAAAGAATACATTATTTTCTGTTACTTACCTGGAATTTCAGAAGGAATGAAAGCATTGTGTAAGTCTTCTTTCAATGGTGGCAAACTGAATTACGAAGAATACTGTACACAAAAGATTGGATGAAAATTTGATTCCGAAGAAATTTGTATCGGTTGTTGGTTCGACTCACTCGATCCGAAATAATTATTGGAAATACCCATTCCATGTTCTTTACATCGTATTTCATCGAATTATTATAGATGAAATGGTATAGAAGCCTCGAGAAAATTATCACTTTTTTCTCGAAAATTTGTTGAAGTAGATGAAATACAATCTGGAGATAAATGTTGCCACGTTGCACCTCGGTATGTGATAAACTAATTCGGTTATCCTTTACCTCACGATTTCTATTGCGGTGCATATTCGCGCTGGAATTATTTTCGTCCTCTTTATTTTCTCTCTAAATCATTACTCCAAATAAAAATAAATTAACACTTATGCTGTCGATAACATATTTTATTTTTATTAGGTGTCATTCGAGAAAGTTAAAAGGATTCAGATAATAAATAGACGAGAATTTGTAGAAAGATGAATAAATCACCCATTTTATGTGCTGCCACTATAAACAGTTTCATCAAATTATCTCACTGTATCACGAAATCGACCTCATATCGATTCTTCGGAGAGAATTTTTTTTCGATGGATTATTTTATAGAAATATCGATATTTATGTTTCTGAAGGTGGGAAACACGTTTATAAATATCATTACTGGATAAATAAAATGTAATGGGATTCAAATAATCAATCTACGATTCTGTGATAAATCAATTAGGAAAACGCCGAAAGATTTATACCTCGGAATCCGGAGCAGGTCAATGGACCAAATGAAAGGTCGAAACGTCGAGACGAAACGAATTTCATTGTCTGTTTGACTGACAACTTCCAACAAACTGAAAAGTGGAAATTTATAAAAAGAAGATAGCGACTTCAAGATGGCGATCGGGTAGAGCTAGGAGATTGTCAATTTAGTCGAAGGATATCAATTTGACAGAATTCAATAGGATGCCAAATTCCCTGAATTACTGACAAAAAATCAATGATTATTAAAAAATAGTGTATTATGCAACGATCATGTAATAACCATTACATGAAAGTTGCTTACGATATTCAATCAAAACTCGATATACAGGGTGTCCCAAACTCGATGGCCTATTAGAAGTTTCTGGAAAACGGGACATAAGATTATTTAGAAAATTAATATTCTTGGGTAATTAGTTCTGTTCTATCGATCTAAAATATTTTCAGCGCTGCGACGTTGCCCCTTATATTGAAAAGTAGCAACAACTTTGATATTTTAAATAGGACACCCTATATATTATTGCATTTCTCGCTTTGTTATTGCTTTCCGATTATTTTTATGTAATACTTCCCTATACCTATCTTTAGTGGTTTTCGAGAAATTCATTGATCTCCTTATTTCTTGTGCGAAACATAGCTTTAATCAAATGCTTATTATTGCGGTATTCGGATTCGAAGACTGAAAGCTGAAATTTTGAATGTAGTTTGACAATGCCCTTTATATTAGTTGTGTCTAAGGATGTTCCATTTGGAAAAATGCTTTTTTCACCACTTTTGTATGTATCGGTAAAATCACAAATTTTGAACGACCCTGTATAATGAAGAGAAAATTTTCTTAGACACAACTAATACACAGGGCATTGTTAAACTACATTCAAAATTTCAGCTGTCTTCGAATCCAAATACCACAGTAATAAGCATTTGATTAAAGCTATGTTTCGCACAAAAAATGAGGAAATCAATGAATTTCTCGAAAACCACTAAAGATAGGTATAGAAAAGTATTATACAAAAATAATCGGAAAGCAATAACTAAGCGAGAAATATCAAAGTTGTTGCTACTTTTCAATATAAGCGGCAACGTCGCAGCGCTGAAAATATTTTAGATCGATAGGACAGAACTAATTACCCATGAATTCAAATTTTCGAAATAATCCAAAGTGCCGTTCTCCAGAAATGTCTAATAGGCCATTGAGTTTGGGACACCCTGTATAGTGAAGAACTACAAATATATATTTGTATTGCACATAATAATACCAATTAAACGCATTTCTTTGAAAAATTCCACAAAATTGTAATTCATGGTATTACTTCGGGAAATTAAACGATGAGAAATTAAGAGAAGATCAAAAATTAAAAAAAAAGATTACTCGAGGCCGGAATCGAACCCACGTCTCTTCCAAAACTAGTCCAACTAGCCTATTCAATCCTAGCGCCTTAGACCGCTCGCCTACGGAGAGCTTAGAAAATCTGATTGAAAAAATTAAAAAATAAATCATGCATTTCTCAAATGAAAATTTTTATCATTCTAACTGTATTTCTGCCGGTGAAGGTGTCGAAAGTGATTCTCCCATATCGCTGGTATCAGACATTTTGTTATGATTATCGAAGTTTGGCTATATTCTTCTAAAATTCAATACAAATACCGATTATGACTTGACAAACGTCAAATGCAGAGCATGCACATCATGCTTGATTGAAAAATAATGGGTTTCCATTGGTTGAAAATCTGTATCGTAATGAAAAATCTGTATCGTAATGGATTTCATTATAAAACAGGTTGTGGGCATATAAGTGTATTATTAGAGTACGGGTGTAGATAAATAATAATATACCATGTTTTCAAAACAGACCTAAAAGTGTAAAATACAGGTTATCGTACAAAAAAGATTTCGTTCCACTTTCAACGTGGACTAAGGGAAAAAAATTATTCTTAAGGGGGGGGGGGGGGGGGGGGGGGGGGGGGGGGTGTAATCACTGAAAGCGTGGGTACTTTTGACCTATATTTTAATATTTCTCATTCTAACTTCACAATGCATTCATTTAGGAATTCCTTTTTTCATTTTTGTCCATGTTGAAAGTAAATAGTGTTTTTATTTTGAATTTTTTCTAGCATAATTTTATTTCGAATAAGGAATCTGTCGAAGGAAAGTCTACTTTCATATTTCAAATTTACATCTGGGGATGTCGAGTTGGGAAATTGTCGAGGTTGGAGTTTATGCATTTTCTGTCACAACTCAAATGAATGAGCTTGAAAAGAAGTTGAAAACAAGCTTTCATTCAGAAGCACAAAGGAGAACGACAAATTTCCTCCAGATGTTTCTCATATGTTATTTTTTCTACAAACGTCAGTAAAAGTATAATTTGTGACACATGCTCTCAGTGTCTAAAATGCCATTTTATGACACTGGTGTTGAAAGTAAATCATTTTTAGATAAAATATAAAAACATAATTCAAAATGAAGGGTTTATTCAATTAAACGTACAATTAGTGAAACTACAATTATGATAAGGATCTCCAGGGCCAGTCTCATTGGTAGATGTAACAGAATTTATTTTGGTAAAGCTTGTACCAGGGCATCCGGGGCTTCTGCGAGAAATTTGTCGATTTGTTCCCTTGTCAATACTTTTGACTTTTTCGGTCAATATCCTTCACCCTTTCCCTTCAAAAAAGCCACAAGCTTGTGATATCTGCTTATTTCATGATTATTTATGTTCATCATCGACTTCAACATAAAGTAATTCGACCAAAGCGTTGACTATTTCCACATTTTGGACTTTTCTTCAAAGTATGCAAGGAGCACTTTTTCACTTGCCTCCCTGCCACTGACATTTTTCTGATCACACTATTTCAAGAAACGATCGTATGAAAACTCGTACTGTCGCTTTGACTTACTAGGCAATAATTCAAAAGCAGCTTTATTGGCAGCTTCTTCAATTTCCGGCATTAGAAAATCATTTTCTGGATCGAGGAACGAAGAAACGAGAAAAAATAATTCGTGATTTATTGACGTTGGTTGTCAACAAAAAAAAATCAACGAATTCTGTTTTTGATTACCTTAGCAACTTGTTTCATGAATAGATTAGATGGAATTGGATTCAAAACTGATAATCTCGAAGCTATTATTTTATCAATTAATTAATGTAAAATAGGTATGCGTTAATTTGGACTTTTGATGGTGTTTGTAGAAAAAATAGTGCATGATATACCTGCTAAAAGTGATTTTATTTTGTTTGAAGGGATGGAACACTCCGCCTTCGGCGTCGTTCCCTCCTCAAAAAATGAAATGTCACTTTCAGCACTCATATCATAAGTAACTATTTTGAGTAACAGAGTAAAAGTTTGCCGCACAGATTTTCAGTATGAAACTCTGAATACGTATTCTAGCGTTACAAAAGCTTTTGTATCTTTTACAGAAAATCATGTGACACACATAAAAAACGCTTATTCATTATAAGTGCATTCAAATGGAGGCGTCTCTTATTTTCCTTATTTTCCATTGAATTTTTATCACTCATTCATTATATTCGTCATGTTGAAATAATGAGTTTTGATGAAAATTTATCTGACCCCAGAACCGCTAGATGCCGATTTTGGATACAATCCGACCATCCGTCACAAAAGTCATCCATCATTTTGGAGCCAGTATCTTGAAATCTAAAATTATGATGAAAAAATCTCATCTTCGACCCCAAAAACTCGTATATACGAACTTTCGACGAGATCTCATTCACTATTTTATATTAACCAATTTCAGGAAAAAACTGGTCCCTGAAACGCCCGAATACCAATTTGGAAAATAAACGAATGGTGAACACCTGCCAAACTTCGAGTTAACTGGAAGTGGTTCACATTTGACCTGGAAGAATTGACATAGACACTCACAGAGCCAGGTTATGTAATAAAACAAATAATACCTTCAACTACACGAGGCACTGATACCAGTGAGTTCCAGTTAATGCGTTTATTTTTTACTCCTAACATGTCACGGTGAAGTTTACTCTAACACCTGTACCTTTAGTTTCCTCGAGATTTCCTCGACTCCATCCGAACTAAAGCAAGAAATTTGGTATTCTTAGTTGACATAAGAGTCCTCTTGAGGGATTTCCTCAATGGAGTGGGGGTTTGAACTGTCAAACTTGAGGTACCTCGGGACCTACCTCAAGCACTCTTCAAGTGACTTAGCTGGCGTTGTTTGCGAACTATTTGATGTTACAAGGTATGATTTTGAAAATTTCATCGATTATGCGTAAGAAAATCCGTACAATTACCCGGACGACGATATTCACGTGAAAAGGGTTTGATTTCGCAAGAAAACAGTGCTTCATACAATACTATCATTCTCATACAGGATTTAATTCGCTCAAAATTCTCGCAGATCATTCACAAACTCTCGGAATCCGCAAAAAATCCTCACAAACGTCCCATTACTCCGCAGCGTTGAAAATGCTCACAAATTTAGTGATTTCTAATGACATAAATCCTCGAAATGTAAGATGTCACTCCTCCACTCAACCAAGGCCAATCACCAACGCCGGTGAGCACACTTCCCCCAATTTTACCGAACCCTCTGCAACTTCCATGGACTCGGGACCGCCGGCTTAACGTCCCTTCCAAAGGACGGAATATCCTCTATATATCTTGTGCTCATTGATATGTTGCCTGCGAGCTATTACATGTTATTTTGCTGCAGTTGTATGGACTTCCGATTCGGTCCTTCACTGCATTAGGTTACCCATTCAAGTACTAATCGCGCTCGACGCTACTTAACTTCAGATATCGAATGACTGTCAGCCAATCTGAAGAGCTGGGCCGTGCCCTCAACAACTTAGATTTCGTGTTTGTAGATAGACAGATCAGAATTGTGACGTTTCAACAAGGTTGATGCCTCATTCGGTGGTTCCAATCTTGCTGTGGATTGATCTACAACCGTCAAACATCAAGAACCGGCTCTCTGAACACAAGATAAATTGTCGCCAAGGACAATCAGATACGTCAGCAGTAGCAGAACACGCACTCGTAGAAGGCAATCACGTTATTGCAGTTGACGAAACTCAACAGGACTCAAGAGTCACTATCCCAGATTATACAGAGGGGAAATAGAGATTCACAAACATGAAGACAATTTCAACCGAGAAGAAAAAGGCATGAACATCAATAAAGTCTGGTTACCTGCACTAAAGAATACACGACTCAAACCAGCTAGTAGAAAACACGTCACCCCCATCTCAAATACACAGAACGTCCTGCACGAGAGCAGGTATATAAAGCGGACCAATATGTGAACGAAGTAGTATGTATTGGGAGAACGAGATCATGACGTCCGTTTCCTCGTAGACTTTGATAATGCCTACCACAGCTGTAGGCGAAACGTCAGGAATAAAAACCTGAACACCAATGCAAACAAAAACTGATAATACCACAGAATCACAGGATATTCTGGCATAAACTGCAATACAGCAAGAGAATAATAAAATTGATCCAGTAATTTTTTCGAGGATTTGCCAATGATCTCATAGCACTTAACACATTCATCTTTTTCACATTCACAAGTTATCAAAATTATGTAATTGAATTTACAAATAAATTTGGACAATAATTTCCATATCCGATTTTGAATGTCTACGAGATAGCCCACTTAATTCAATCTCGGTAACAAAATTTCTTCTCCTGAAGATGCTAACCTAGTTAGCGGAACAAACGTCCAATCCCATCGTTTACTATGTCGTATACTGATTGACCTTTCAATATAATCTTTGACAGCGGACTGAATGGCATTGGTCATCTCCCACTATTTATATAATATCAAAAATTAGACAAGACTCATATCATGAACATCTTTGCTTTCAATCAACATGTGATTGTTATCAAATGAATGTTGGGTGCACTGAATTTTTCTGTTTTCTGTCCCTCCGTATCGGATCCGAGCATATTTCTCCTTGAAGGGAGTAATTATACAGTTCGCCTGCTTCGACCATAATACTCCACAAATGATTTCGTAAATCGACTCTTCTATTTTTGCCAATTCAGTTTCCGAATTGCCTAGGATTTCTTGTAATTTGAAATGAGTTTTATATGGAACCGACCCTAGTTTCAGATTCAGTGTGAATTTTCGTCACCTGATGTGGTTTGGTTAACGAAAGGCAAGTCAAATGTGGGTGATCAGTCTGGTGATAAGGTAATTGATTCCTGTGAATAGTTTTCACGCTAAGAGTTCCAATCTCACCCCAAATCAATTTACATGTTTGTATCAATTCTGTTTTTTCTCAATGGTATTACCAGAGGACCATAGCTGTTACAAGCCATCAAAACGTCGTAATTGTACTCGTTTCATGTTTATTGAATACTTAGACAATGGAAAAGTAGATCCACTACTGGAATATCACAAATATGTAAGTATACTTTGATATTCGGATATTTCGGAAAAAAAACATCTGAATCTTTTTGTGCTAGAGTCAGTGTCCTATGCCTGGTTCGAATCAAGGTTAAGTTTTGAACAACAGATCTCACCAGTATTCATAGAGATCATTAAACTCAAAAGCAATCAAATATCACTCGCAATCGACACAAGTTTCGGTAACAAAGTATCAAATACAAATTGGACAAGAATCCGACTGTAATTTGAACTCAACCTTTGAAACATAGTCTAAATGGACTATTCAAGAATCACTATGAATGATTTTCCTTCAACAAGTCTTGATTGTTGTGGTATTAATAATGTAGATCAAGAGATATTTTCAACTTGTTCAGTCATTATATTGATTATAATAATTCTTGAATTTACACGACCTACTTTCTCTCATAGAAGGTTCCGTGTTCCAAGTGATAACATTTTAGAAATTTCTGCAAATGAATGGAATTGTTTGAGGGAATATGTCATGTACTTAATCTGGGGAAAATAATAACTATTACCTAAAATATTAAAATTCATGCGAATAAGGAAGGGAGAAAAAAGTATCGGTCAGTGATAAAAATACTTATCTTGATTGAAAAAGAGGAATAATGGTGTCGGTTAATTTCAAGGTACACAAATATATTATCAAAAAATGTTGCTGTTTTGCATAACATTTACATCAAAAAATATATTCTATTTGAAATTCCGTGGTAATTAGTATTTATCATGCACGTGTGAAACACAATGTTGAAGTCAGTTGACGAAGCATGAAAATATTCAAAATATTTCCTTGAATTCAGTGTCACGTTCGTGTCGATTGCAGGAGTTTGTCTCCTTATAACAATCAATGGGGATAATAAGAACGTTGACTAATATTTATTACTAGCATTATATAATGTTTATCACATAATTATGAAAATAATCAGTTTTGGGATGACTCGAAATTAAACCAAGAGAGTTATAGCAAGGTGTGACTGACGTCAAAGGTGGTGGAAGACGAAACAAATATCTGCTATGAACACACTGAACAAGGTCCAAAGACTTGCCTGTCTGGGCATAACACGTGCAATGAAAACAACACAACGCAGCAATGAAGGTGCTCTTGGATCTTCCCCCTTACATCTTGTGATAGAGAGAGGCAAGAATGAGCCATTTTAGCCTGGAAAATTCACTGGAATACAAAAGTTTGGTGAAAACAGATATCGTGGGACATGTGGAGGGACATGTACTCAACATGAATACAGACCACATGTCACCCAAATTTATATTCAACACGAACTTTTCAGTAATGATAAGAGATCGTGAAGAGTGACAAAGAGACAATCTCTCTGAGAACAAGCCCGGCTGGAGCATCTGGTTTACAAATGGATCCATGACGGAATATGGAACAGGAGCTGGTGTATACTTTGCGGGGGAAAACTTAGGGTACAGTTACCCGCTCGGATAACGTACATGCCATTCTCCAATGTGCGAGAACAACCAACCTGAGGTCCCAACGAAAAGAAAGGATCAATATTTTCACGGACAGCGAAGCTTCACTCAGGGCACTGAAAAATCCCAGAGTGACATCTAGACTGGTATGCAAATGCCGCGAGGAACTGAAACATCTGGCAGACCATAATAGACTGACTCTACAATGGGTCCCAGGTCACTCAGGTATCGCAGGCTATGAAAAAGCCGATGAGCTTGCAAGACAAGAATCATCAACATCATACACTGGACCCTATCCAGCAGTGGGGGTACCCAAAACAACGGTACGGAGTCACATAAGGAATTGGGTGAGAACAAAACATAGAGATTACTGGGGAAATCTACCTAGTAGCGCTCACGGGAGAACTATCGAAAAGGATCGTAGAGGAAAAAGACTGAAGACCTGCTTCAGTGTAAGTGGAATTAGATAAGGGTTATAACAGGGCTGTTGACTGGACACTGTCCACTCAAAGTACACCTGAATAAGATAGGGCTGTACAACAGCGACCTCAGCTGAGGCTCTGGATCATAAAAGGCAACAAATATATGGAAAACCAATTCTGGATCCAGAAAAATATGACAAAGACTCAGCAATCAACTTGCACAAACTTGTGCAGGGGACAAGGTTGTTGGAATGTGTGTCATAAAGTGTAGGGAAGCGAAAGGCAATAAGCCCTAGAGGCTGAAGTTCTTTCTGGAGACCTGGCAGTGAAGGACAGGTCAGACGGCTTCCACAAGAAAAAAAAGGTGTGACGTCACTTGTTCCGATCGCCATATAACGCCCTTACAGAATTTCCCATCTCGAGAGACACAAAGATAGTAAATTTTTGATCTGATCGATCCTATAATATATCGATATTACCGAAAAGGAATGTCTGAGCTTCGAAATAATCATTGAAATATAAATTATCTACGACAATAACATTGAATCCATTATTGTTTCAGGATTATTTGCCATCTTCTGGCATTTCAAAGAATCTGGGAGAAGAATTCGCGAATCGAGTAACAAAAATGATTTGGAAACTAACCCCCTGAGTGCCATCTATCTGCAGTTTCCATCGCTTCAAATGATATTTCCAAATATTTGGTCAACTATCCTATTTCTCTATCATTATATAAGTTTGTAACACATCCAATGATTTCGTAAACCTTGCTCTCAGTCTATTGAAATCACTTGAATCAAAATTCCGGTTTGAACTTGGCACAAAATCCATAATCAATATCAGACTATCATTAGTTGCCATAACTGTTTTTCATTCATTTCCGAGAGAATTTCTAGCAAATTAATGACTTTCATTCAGTTCTTCAGTTTGGATCATTACTGTGTTCAATAGGATATGGAGGAATTTCTACAAAATGAACTCATTTCAATTAACTTCTCAATTCTGAGATTGAATGAAACACATAATATGATAGAAACCTTGCTTCTTACAATGAATTGATGGATGTGACCGTTACTATGTGGTAGGAGATCATCATAAACATTGAAAAATAAAACTAATGTTTTTATACCTCTTACATTCGTAACTAACGTAACGACAGTTCATCCTATATGGATTTTCAAACGAATGTCATATACCAACTAAATGATAAATGGTAGGACTAGATTGGTTCCGACGAAAATCATAATAAATATAGTTTTTAGTATTCGTTTGATACTATCCGTATTGGACAAATCTGCAGTAACTTCAGTTTTGACCGTTACTATGTGGTAGGAGATCATCATAAAAATTGAGAAATAAAACTTCTAATGTTTTTATACCTCTTACATCGACTTACGTAACGACAGTTCATCCTGTATGGATTTTCAAACGAATGCCATATACCAAATACATGATAAATGGTTGGACTAGATTGGTTCCGACGAAAATCATAATAAATATAGAGTTTTCAGTATTAATTTGATAATATCCGTATTGGACAAATCTGCAGTAACTTCAGTTAGGAATATAACTGATACGAACATTGAATTTTTCATAATATTAGAAATTTCCAAATAACATAAATATTTGCCTTATAGCTGGTTATGTAAACCTGAGATAATACCGCTAGATTCCATTATGATTGTCAAAGTTGGATATTTCATAATAAAGTTGAGTGAAATTTTGACAATTCACTTCAGTCCAATTCATCATTCATCCTGATCCTCCGAGCTAACAATAGATCAAAAAATACTAATTTGGGTGTAGTTAACTGATTTTGGAAGATTTTCACCAGATCTTAAATTCAGAGATCCAACATTCTCTAGTATAAGCTGTGAATTCCAGTAACTGTCGAATGACCCGAACGGAATACCTACACCCTGGTTTTCTGGAATGGTTTTATTTCTTCAAGTATCTGCTTCACTAAAGTATATTCAAAAATGTTTGCTAATAACGAAGTGATAGTGATCAGTTGGTGATTTTTCGATATTCTTGATTTACAGGAATTTGTAATTCTTGAGTCATTTCAATAAGCTTTCATCGAACTTCATAGTACGAAATAAAAATTCATCTTATAGTCTCAATATCTTCCAAAATGGTGTTCGTTTGCAAAAAAATAGTGGTGATACTAGGACCTTATGCTGTACCTGTCAATTCTGAATATATTTAGAACAATCAATTAAAACGAATCCAAATCAGTTTTTGAATTGTTTTTTCAAGAGAATATTTCGAAATAATACGTCAGTTGAAGTTGATACGTACTCAGTTGAAGTTGCTAGGTGGAAAACGAACCTCGATCCATGGGACTTTCAGCTCGAAGTTCAGTCAGGAGCACTCACAGTCGACCAGCTCAAAATTATAGATTTGGTCGCGACGGACTATCAATAATTCGATTGACCTACTCTATTTCAAATTATTCAGGGCCACAGGCGATTGTCGGTTTCCTCCTTATCAGTTGTTCTTGGAAAATAGTGTAGGAGCACGGTAGTTCAATTGAATAGTTGATACTCCATCGCGACCAAATCCTATAATTGTAACCTGTTAACACTGCACTGATTTTGCATGAGCCGATGATTGGTTGTCACATCTGCACATGTAAATTTACAATGAAATTAAGTAGGTATGGGTAAGTGAAGATCACTTACAAGCTGCAAGTATTAAATGTAATCAGAGAAAGAAAAGTTAATCAATTATATTTGCTGTAAAGATTTTTTTAAACTGATTTTTATAACGTATGGAAATTATTCAAACCTAATACATAGTTCTTTCCTTCGAAAAAAAATTCGCCATTTTTAAAATGTTCATTGATTAATTTTTCTTTATCGTTTCGAGCAATGGCGAATAAACTGGTATCATTGGATTGAATACTCGCTCATACTACTTCCTGCCTGAAATAAAATTATTACAAGTGTTTTGCTCTTCAATATCTCATAATTCATTATATATGCAAACATTACCAAAATCAATGATTACAACCTACAAGTATACCAATTTCACAGCATTCCTGTTATATTAATATCCAATGCAGCATTTACTCTAGAGATATGGTCTGGGCACTTCCGATAAAACCATATTGTAAACGTTGCCGAAACGTGATTCGGTCCCTTGAGCAGATTCGGTAACATTTCAACGATATGAGGTCGGAAAAATTTATGATTTATTCAGTACGTCACTTGGATCTTGGTCACTTTACTTCGACAGCAAATTTCACGATTGTCGATTCAAGGAATGTGGCTGGATATCATGATGAAGTTATTGGGGTTTCAAGCTAATCTAGTAGGTGTTGACGAAATAAAATTGTCTATTGACAGTTGTCTGTCACGGTTTATGTTTACTACTTTTACTGACATGTAATCAAATATTCATCTTTGAATTCGCAAACACATCTCATTAAAAATATCCAAAAGTGGTGCAGGAAACTTATTGATATTGCTGAAAACACTTCGATAGAGCCGTGCACATTCAAATTTTTAAAAACAAACTTCTCTTACTCAATTTCCAAACATACCTAGAAACCAGAGATATGTCCACCAAGAAACCACCCTGGAACCGTTACCTTACTAATAAAATAGCAATCAAGAAGCTCAATATTCACTTTGACGCTGCTTGCCTTTCTTAGCTTATCAAAAAGATACAAGAAAAGCTTGGCATTTTTCTGCGCAAGCTGAACTTCGCATTCCAACGACGAGTTTTCTTTTTTTTTAATTTTGTAATTCGTTTATCATATTGTTAGGTTTTTACTCTGGGTTCGAAAATAGTTGACAAATAGTACGGCAAAATCCAACAACTCTATTGCAATACACTAACTAATTCACAGGTCAATAAATAAGTAAAAGAAATATTACTGTTCGCATATTTATTCACTTGATCGCTTTCTGTAACCAGCTAACTTAGTACTTAGTACTGCTCCGCGCTCGCTATATATAGGTCCATAGTACTCGAACATTCTCGATGAATCGTGATGACAGACGAGAGGCGTGGTCTTCTTTGAATCACATAGGCATAACATGCATAATGCCATGTGCGTAAAGAAAGGATTTCATATTCGTAACACTATAATAACGCCCATTTATTATTATCACATGCAGGTGAGGATTTTTCAGGGAATGGTCTGAACAACTATCATTCGTCCTACACTGGGTTTAATACCAGGAGACTATACAATTTTGAGAAAAAAAGCAGATAGCGTGGAGATTGACAGCAATCACATATACGATTAGAAGTTTGCCAAACAAGAGAGCCACATAAAAAAGTTTTTCCGATTTACACATATATTCTACTAAAAAAAAAGGTTAGATTTTGACAAATCATTTGCTGTTTGTTATATCATCTTGTAAACACGTGATTCAAGAGAACTCACCACTCATTATTCATTGTTTCTCAGGACAGTTTCTGTGATAGGTTATGAAGACTAGTCAGAATATACAAAATAGAATAGAATAAAATTTGTCACGTACCCCTCCCTCCTCCTCCCACTTATACCACCACTAACCCAGCACATTCCTCCAGGATTCTCAATCCCAATTAAAATTCTTCCGATATCGAATATGGATGAAATGAACTTGTAGATAGAAAATTGTTTGTCCATGTTTGAAATTATTATAACTTCTAACCTTACCATAACAACCCAGAAATATCATTTACTGGTAATCTTTGCTATATGAATTAGAATCTAAATTCAAAATATCAACAATTAGGAGTTCAGCCGCTAGTTACTGTAGCCACTGTCAAAACGAAACTGTGATATTCACAGACCACAAAAGTCATTGTCAAAAAAGCTACAACTTGATTGGTTCATTCTTATTTCTTATTTTATTTTAGTCATCTGAATAAACACACGTTTTCTGTCCTTATTCTTGATGTTTTTTAATTAGTTTCTTATTTTATTCTTATCTTATTTTATTTGCTGTTTAAACTCTCTCATATTCGAAGAATATATCCTATGAATGAATCGAAATATCTTCGTTGGCGACTGTCTATAATTCAGTTTATGAATGTGTAAATGGTTGTATTCGGGTTCACAACAAAAACAGTTCAGGAACGGTTCGAAATAGTTGGACTGTTGAGGTGTGAAGGGTTTGTCGCGAATATATCTACATTAATTGGGTGGGTGACTATATTTGACTGTCCTAGAACAGTAATTATTTGCGAACCCGAATACGGCTAATAAATGTCGATAGATTGTTCTTCATTAATGACTTAGTCGCATGATTGATCACAATAAATCAATCGACGGATCGATATATCAGTAGTTGATATTGGAATTGTTTATAGAGGTTGGTTATTTGTATAACTAATGGAAATATTGAGAAAATGTTACGGGATTACTCCTCTACCTATGAGTAGTGCAGTTGTAAAACCTCCTCCATTCTTTATCTTTCGAACGGAACAAGACTACAAGGGCAGGCAAATATCACATTTTCAGTGTATTTGTTGAAAAAATATTTGTACTTGGACCAAGAAGTTGGCGTCGATTTTTCTTCACAAATCATTGCTGGAAAGGTTTTTCCTCTGTCCAATATTGATTGATTATTTTTTTGAGAATTGAATGAGCCATTTCTGAGCTATCAGGAGTTTTATTTTGTGTTGACCTCCAAACAAACGGAAATAACATATTTCCACCATGGTATGCAGTTTTCTACGAGGCATTCCATCTGAGAATGTTCAAGAACTATGGAACGTGTTTAGTATTGCGGTTACAAAAAGTCTGAAGGTAACATGATATTGTCTGACGTCATCGTTCGCCAAAAGAGCGTTTTCAACCTTTTTTATAGATAAGATGGCTCTTGTGATACGTAGGTGAAAAGGCCTTGTATTTTTCAGTCAGAAGAGTCAACGTTATTGCCTCTTGATGTCTTATATCCCAGGATCCAACTCAGAGTGACTACGTTGTTCCCACTCATTTCCCAATCCCAATACAACAAACATTACTTTCATCCATATACTGCTTGCTGAGAGATGAATCAGATAGAAACAATTTTTCTTCGATTTTGACATACAAAGTGAAACGCCTAACTTTCCATTCTCAGTGAGAAAATGGATTTTTCTTCATCATTCGGATACGAAAGGAAAACCAAAAGCATCCATCTCAATGAAATCCTTCATTGAATCCTTTATATTCTCATTGGAGTGAGGAATAACCTATTTGGGATATCTATTTGTTCAGGAAATCGGGTATTTTTTTGAGGTGAGAAGTTTGAGGAATTCATTTTTTGAAGTTTGAAGTTATAAAAATAGTATAGTATAGTATAGTATACAAATAGTTGTATGGCACATCTTCAATTCTGTTCGATATCTCAATTCTTATGAGGACACGTATTGTCTTAATTATTTAGTATTCGGTATGCTAGCTGTATATTATTTTTCTTCTATAATATGTTGATGTGAAGAAGATTCCTTTCTCTCTTCTTATAGGGGTCTACCACTTGAACATCATTGCATTCTAAAAATGTTTGTAGCCAT
>JAVJAQ010004674.1:0-10301 GCA_032362365.1 Zygogramma bicolorata | reverse complement strand
GAATCATTACAAAATCATTATAAAATAACCTAATGCAATTTGTATAAGATATCACGCTTGAATGCAAAATTATCTGGTCATTTTTATGCACGAATGTAATTCATTGGAATATTTCACGAATAAAGAAATTCTCAAGGAAATGTTATTTTTTGTTCATTTATACTTTCCTCTATAGATTGTATGGAGTACTCACCTAAACGCGAAATGTATTTCTATTTTTGAAGTCTTTCTGACATTTATTTGTGTTGTTTACTTACGTCTAGCGATACGGTTTCAAATGTGTTGTTATGGTGAATTGATACAATGCAATTACCACTGTAAGTTTTCGATAATTGCATTGCTCTTATGGGACATTTTATATACGAGGGAAATATTCACTAAAATTAATCCGAAAATTGCAGCTTGGACCTAAAAAGTCCCCCTATTGACTTTTCAACTGACGTCTTTCGATTCTAAAATACAATTCCGAATGGGAGAAGATGTATTTTGGTACGTTGTTTCATTTCTCCATCAGACACTGGTTTGCGTTTAGAAATCGGACACACACCGTTTTTGAGTAATTTCCAGTTCAATTTTATATTCAATAATTCATACACGAACGAAAAATCAGAAGTACAATAAAAATTCGATTCAAAACTGATTAATTACAATAACCTTCGATAAACCTTCATAATAATCACGTCTAGCTTCGGCATAAATTGAAAATGGGACGATTTTTCTTCCAACATTGGAATATCGGGTCGTGGTAAACCATATTTGAATCGGTCATTTTGAAAGGGGTCACATCCACTTTTTCGACATTTCAACTTTTTGCCATTTTGACATTCAACACGCCTAGACGCATCCATTCCATACGAAAACGGGTTAGCTCTCGACATTCTTGCTGCCTTTACCCACTAAATAAAAATCAGTTCATTTGGAAAACAGGTTATCTACTGGAGATGACCCCTTCTCAAAATGAATTGTGTTTTCCCTCGCCCACCGCCCAAAGTTTTCAGATTATGTATTATGCATTGTTACCATACCATGTTCATGGCCAAGCACCCGGAGTGTCAAAATATTAAATATAAATTTTTCCCTCAAGTACTTCCATGAAAATTTCAACTTGTCTTTCGCTCGCCCGCAGATTAATGTCTGTTCGAAATGTGAAGAATTTGGGGTCAAACTGAAGGACCCCCATCTGAATGATACCGCCAAGAGGGTCGTAGCTGCAGAACTCATGGTTAGGTTAGGTTAGGTCAGAAGTGAGTGGGTCTGTTCGGCCCTCCACTGCCACCCACAAGGGTTCATTGTGGCTCACACCTATTCAAACTCGACCAAATAAACCCAGCTTCTTAATGAAGCCCATTAGTTTGTATGGTGAGTGATCTTTCAGGTCAGATGGTAAGAGTGAAGCCTTGCCAAACTCTGAAAACCTGATTCGGTCCGCAGCGGGGCAGGCACAAATTATGTGCTCTGCTGTTTCATCATTTTCCAGACAGAGACGACACAAGCTGTCTTCTGACAGTCCGATTCTCTGCATATGATAATTCAAATGACAGTGACCTGTGAGAAGGCCAGTTAGACATCGTAGTTCCTCCCTACTGTCCAACAACTGTTTGGTTTCCGACTTCGAAGGGTGGATAAACGCCTTGGAATGAGCCAATCCTGGAAGATTTTTCCAGAAGTCCATAAATCATGGTACTCAAAAGGAGAGTAAAAAAATATTTGACAAAAATGGATGAAATAAAAAAATTGTGCGAAGAGAGTGACAAAGTTGCGGCTCTTTGCTTTGATTATATGCAAACACTACCTCTGCCGTGTTTGACCGTACAAGAGGTCTTCTATTATCGGCAGTTGTGGGTTAATGAATTCTGTATTCAGAACTTCACTACTGAAAAAGCAACGTTCTACACCTACCATGAAGCCGAAGGACACAAAGGTCCTGATGAAGTGTGTTCTTTTTAAAATGACTATATCAACAATGAAATTCCAGAAAATGTTGAAGAGCTGCATCTATTTTGTGACGGAGGTCCAGATCAAAATCGAAACAATACCATGATACGCTATCTCTTGGCCCTGGTAATGTCAAAAAAGTTCAAGAAAATCACTATTTACTTTCCTCAACGAGGTCGTTCATTTAATGATTGTGACAGAGATTTTGGCACAGTTGAAAGGAAAAATCGCCGCCTCGACCGGATTTTTTCTGTAGGAGATTATTAAGACCTTATCGTTACTTTATCTACACGCTCTAAATTCGACGTCAGACATTTTACTCACGTTGATGTAGGTGGTTTCAAAATGTGGTGGCCGGATTTCTTCAAGGAGAAAGTATTGTCTACAAGAAGTCTCGGAAAGGCAGTTCCGAAAGAACATAAGGTCACTTTCAGTATCAACTCATTTTATGAATTCAGCTTCAACTCGCATAATGTGGGTGTAGTCGTTGTCAAACCGTAAATTGGTAGCATTGTCGAGGAACGTTTTTCTTTTTTCGAAAACTTTACAGCGGGGTAGTTCGTCAATAATGGTGCCCAATCCCCAAAATTTTTCCGCACATCAAGGGAAAATCCCAATAAACAAAGAAAATTGAAGACAAAAAAGCTTCAGCAATATATTCCAGATAGGCATAAGGCATTCTACCACAATATTTGTGAATGGCCCACTACCACCGCTGAAGAAACTTAAATTCTGCTCTAAAACATATATTATCTCAATATCAAGTTTGAAATAAACAATACTTATAGTCTTTTTTTTAATACCTGTTCATTTTGAAAACAGGCCATCTCTTCTTCCAGAAATAGCATTTTCTAAGGTCTTTTGAAACAAAAAACATTATTTTTAATATTCATGATTTTTGAAATCCATTTCCGAAGTGAAAAAATAAGTGACTAGATATTATTGGCCAACGGTATTAGAGATAAAAGGTTTTTTATCTCTCATGAAAAATTTAAAAAAGTAGATATGACCCCTTTTCAAAATGACCGATTCATTTATAGGTTATCGCTTGTGCGATTCTCAGAAGTGAACTGGTATTAGAGAAAAAATAGAAACAACTTTCATATGATCCTAGACCAAGCACCTTTTTCCATTCAAAAAATAATAGTTGAAAAAAGTCCTCTCAGTAACTAGTAACACAAAAATGGTTTCCGTTAAGAAGTGCTAAAGTTATTCCCTTTCCTCAAATTATGAGCGACCTTTATCCTTTTGAGAGTTATGATTGGTGGGAAGGAAAACTTTCAACGTCCGAAGTGTATATATAATACCCCACTTTTTCAACCGAATACCAAATGAGCAAGATTGTACCAAGAATTGATTCCTACCGTTACCGAATAATGAATTCAATTTTGCAAAAAAGATGCAATCCATTTGAACTTTCTGTACGGTAAAGAGCGAATTCTGAAATAATGTCGACATATATAAATATTTTTTTTGCATTTTTCTCTTCCGAATCAAAAAATAGAAATTAGAACATCATTATTTTGTGGTGGATCAATATGTGTTCCGTAGTTTTCTGGGTTTGTAACCTACCAAAATCTGAAAAAATAAGAATTAATATTGGAATCTATACAAGTGTAGAAGGGCAGATTTTAAATTTGGCTAGAAGCTTCGAGAACGGAAGCAGATTTAGTTTCCGAAACGTTAAAAGATAAGTATTTTCATATATATTAGTTCTTATTATTTTTTGGTAGTAAAAATTTGAGTTACATTTTTGTTTTAGAGCGTTGTTGTTTCTGTGAGATATTATCAAGGATGTATCATTAGCATAAGCTGTAAAATGTATATCAGGAAACGATTTTGGCAGATCATTTGTGTACAAAATGAACAATATAGGACCTAAAACCGATCCCTGGGGGACACCCATATCAATTTCGGTAATATTCGAAGTAATCCTTCGAATGAAGTTATTTTCTGTATGTTGCACTTCAACGTACTGATTTCTTGCCCTAATAAAAGTTTCAATCCATCCTCCACATACACCCCTCACACCGTGATCATAAAGAAGAAGTCCATCGCAAACAGCTACTCCTTTGCCAGAAACACTTGTCACGAAATGAATATTTCCGAATTGGATGAAGATTTCAGTGAATGTTTTCAGCAATTTCTTCCCCTTTCCCACCGAAGAGCTCATGAGACAGTTTTCTATGAGATCTTGTATGGGTTGGAATGAAATATTATCCTGGTGAGTGACTTTTTTTGTACAAATAGCTCTCTATTCAGCTAAGTGGTATATCTGTGTTTGCTATCTAACTGACTCAATTTTCATATGCTTGGTATACAAATTAATTTCGGAAAAGTTATTACTATGTAACCCACTGCCCGTCGTGGTCATATAGGGAAAGAAGTAGCTGTTCAAGATAGACTTTTTCTTCCTTTTTGTGATCGAATCAAACGTATTCGATTGATATACACGTACCAACAGAGAGTGTTTGTAAATTTTTCGATTTCACTTCTTCCAAAGATGTTGTAATTTCTATTTTTTGATTCGGAGGAGGAAAAAGCCAAAAAATAGTTTATCAAATTTATTCTCTTGACAATAATACCTAATTTCTCGAATAATGTAGAGAATTAGAGGTACGTCATCTAAGATCAAATAATGATATCGATATTAAAATCGAAGCAGGGTTGCCACCTCACGAAAATACTTGATGGTTGCCACAAATCAATCTCCTAAAATGAAGTCCATTCAATAATTTGAAACAACCGTGTTCTTTAATTCTGAGAAATGAACGTTTAAAAAAATAAATGCCCAGTACTAGCCCCTCTCGGTAGACCAACGTCTACCTGATGTGTTGTGGCGCTGTCCTACCAATTGCTTCGATTTCGTTGATTAATGATTGCATTAATGACGGATAATGAAACTCCATTCTCTCATTAATAAAGAGTGTAAAATAACAGGTTACATCTGACAGCTTACCTGTCGTTCGGTCAAATCTAGGGAGGCCGCTATTTCGATTCTCCTCGGTCGGCACAGATATTTGTTGAAATGGAATTCTTTTTCTAGTTCTAGTAATTGGGTGTTCGTGTACGCCGTCCTCAGTCTCCGTGGAAGTCCGTTCTCTGAAACGAAACAAAAAAATTACAGGAGAAAATGCTGTGTGCACGTGTCAACTACCCAACTAACAAACTAGCAAAATGGAATTCTAAAAGGACTGAATTATATAATAGTCGAATAGCATTGTTTTGAGGATTGTTTGTTCTTATTGAGCAGTTTGTTGCAACAATTCTGTTTTTTGAAAAAAATTGTTGCACTAAGGGCCGGTACTTTGCGTCTTTGTTTAATTTCTGATTAGTAAATGAGAATCGTTAAAAAAATCGTGTTCAAAGTAATTATGATTAGTGAAAGTTTGTCCTTTGTGACACATTATCATTCGTGACATTATGTCAAATTGATGTTTATTTATATTTCATTTTTTCCCAACTGTAGAAAATGAATTTACATGAGGTTGATGACCTTTTTGACGAAAGCGACCAAGAAATAATAGATTTGATATAAATGCAAAACACATATAGGGTCAGTCATGTCAGATTTAACAGAGACACGCCCACTTCTGAAAATGATCGATTTTTAATCGGATAGTGAAGTATTGGGATTCTCAGGGGTAATATAATAAGTGGTATGATTATCACCGATAATTTTTTGGGATATCAATGAATTGCAATCCCAAAGCTGAAAATACAACGAGTCCGCAGGACGAGTTGTATTTTCTTGCATTGGGATTGCCAATGAATTGATATTCCAAAAAATTATAGGTTATTAATCATACCACGAATTATATTTAGGACGACAATATAACCCCTGTTTGAGCAAAAATTGTTGAATTGCCTGGTAATTGATTCTTTATTTCTGGCCGTATTCAAGGGAATACTCTTTTCCACTGCTTCATCTATGATACCAATCGCCATTTGTCCCCAACGATCGCTCATATTGATTAAGAAATATATTTAATCAAAACACATAGATTTGACGATAATTTAAATCATTATTTTCACTTGACAGCTAGTAAAACAAAAACTAAGCAGGTTTATCACCGTGAAAATACAGCGACAAGCTATATTTTCACTGTAATTCGGATTCTATTGGCTGAATTTCAAAATTTGAAGTAGACTGATTGGTTGTTAAGCAAGGAGATATATTGTCGATAAAAATATAATCCTTGTTAAATTTAATATAATCGGGACGTAAAGTACCGGCCCTAAATGGTTTTATAGTGACTTCCAAAATATGTATGCTATAACGCATTAAACGATCATTTCTCTTGAAATGATATAATATTTTATAAACGTTTTTATTCAGAATCAAAAATTTTTTATTCTGATATACCCATTGTATATGGGTTTTATAAGATACTATGTAATATTCTGTTATTTTTCTCGGAAATATCGCAGAAGACTTTCCGATCAGTTATTTCTGCCGCAGAAACTAAAAAGAGTTGTCGATGAACAGGAGTTTTTCGATACGAAAACAAAGAACCAAAAATAATTGATGTAGCGCGCTTCAACCCAACCTTCAATTATATTCCAATAATATGTCAAATATGTCTCTTCCCTGTATTTTTATTTGACTCTTATTGATATACATGATGATTCGAAAGCCTTGAAGTTAAATTCAGACATTCAGAAATCAGTTAAATGATGCCTAATAAGTTTGGAAAAATACTTCACCCAACTTGGGAATTCATAGTGAGTCCATTGACGATATGAGCAATCTCTGGGTGTATCAAATTCACAATCAAAACGAAGGGCAGCCTTTCCAAAACTGATTTTAATCAATTCAAGCATTTTTAGAAAATAACATTCATGATTATTTTTCATTTCATCAATCTCATTTCTTATTTAGTAATCAATGTCCACTGTGCATATTATCTAATATGATTTCAAATAATATCTCAAACGTAAGACCGAGTTACTGAACATCATTTGAATAAATTGTAGGTGCAAAAGGGTGGCATCATAAACAAGTATTATAAGAATTTTTTTCATCCCACTTTACACTGGTTGTCTTTTTTTGATGAATTGAATAAGAAAAAATTATTGAACAAATATTTTTGGGCGTTGTTCCGATGAAACGTATGCAATGTTACAAGTATGGTGAAGATGATATTTCACCAATAATTATCTGATAAAAAATCTATACTGTTCTAAGGAAAACATTACAAAAACTATAACAGAATGAATTACCCAAATTTGAATACCTACTGGAGAAATTAAAATTCCTTACAAACTCTCACTGTAACATTTATGATACCACTAGGTACTGATTATTTTTGTAATCTCTTAAATCAATCTGTTGTAGTTATTTCATCTCTTGTAGAGTGAAACATTGTTAATAGTCAATGCTGAAGCTGTCATTCATTGCCGGGCGTTATCATGGCGCCCATTCATAATGCTGAGGTCGACCTAACAAATCTCGTTCCATATAACCAAAACAACAATTATAGAGGAGTGGATATAAAATCTAGTTTATCACGAACTTCCTGTTTTCCCCATATTTTCCTGAATGGAATATTTGTGATCCGACATTCATGAAAACTGAAATGACTCTGCTTTTTATGAAGATGGTAATTGACCAATTTCCCCTCATTTACAAAAAAATTACATGAAGTGGAGATAATTCCAGCTCAATTTCTAACTTAATTGTTGTTTTACATCTCGATGCATCCCATTGTATTCAGAAAATTACTCTATCAGTGTAACAATAACCGCATTTCCACATAATTTCATAGAACAAACACCATTTTTTTGTTGTTCATAATGCTTGAACATCAAACCACAATCCTGTGGCCAAAGACTATAAAAATTTTATATTTCAATACTGTAATTACTTACGCATTACGGTTAATATGCATTCACCGTGTTCTGGTTCATAGATACCTGCGTGAAATTCAATGAAAAGATTTTTTTTACTCCCACCCGTAATATGTTCATTTCTTTATAATTTACTAAACGGATAAGTAGGAGATTCTAGTCAACTGAATCGTTATGATTTTTTATCAATACAAGGTAGGATATGAATTCCACTAATCACAGAGAACAAAATGCTGGGTTACCAGGGACAACCTTGCAGAAAAGTCACAATTCTGACATGTCTACCTACAAGTACAAAATCCAAGTTGTTTCATTTGAGCACAAATAAACGTACTTGCATTTGAATTATTCTCTAGTTTATTGAGACAAGTTTTCGATTGTCAAAACTGATTTTTTTTTCGTGGAATTGAAGGACTAACATCTACTCTTTACACCAATGATCAACTGAAGTTGTACAGTCCAAATGGTCTAGGCATACCTCCTTTGTGACGATCTACTTTATACTTGGTTTGAGTCTCTCCAATACTGATTTTTTTGCATTTTTTTTTGACATTATTTGATTTGAATCGTTCGATATTGAATTTAATAAAGATTCTCTCTTTTGAGTTTTTCATAAATATCGAAAAAATAATCTATATATTCAAGTATATCATATTATCAATACTCGCCTACGGCATCGTAGTCAAACTTCGTCCTCGTGCGATTTGGCCACAATATCCACTTTTGTTGTACAAACTACTAGTCAGCGTTCAAGATCCTTCAGGAACTTCATCTTTGAGTAGGAATAATAGTTTGTTTTTTGCAAATTGCTGAGAAATTGTGACATTCCAGACAAAATTTCCCAAAGAAAAAGTCCAGATTTCCTTACTACCAAGTGTTTTACGAATTTCGAAGCACCATTCATTTGTGAATACAACTATTAGCGATTTTTGCAAAATTATTTAATATTTGTCGAATTTCAAACGATTTACGTGTACTTATTAACGAATGGAAAAATTCTAAAATGCCCTTGAGAATGTCTTACTTCCAATTTCTTGAAATGAGACCAGTTTGTAGGAATCAAATAGTGACAGTGAAAGAAGAGAATTATGAAATCAAAAATAGTCAATTGAGTCGAAAGTGACAGAAAGAACATGATTCTCTTCAGAAATATGATTCCCTCGTTTATATATTGATGTATTTAAATTCACAAGTTCATTTAATTTCATTCCCTTCTATATAAGATCAATTCATTAAAAGTGTTTTACAATATATTGAGACACTGACGTATACACTCAAGTATCCGAAGTGGATGGTCGATTCCAATGATCATGTAAACTCCATCTCGTTGACTCCTAATATATTCATCATGGCTTTGAAAAAAAAATTGTTCTGAAATTGTTCGTTTCGTTAACCAGCTGACGAACGTCAACCCTCAGAAGTCGAAACTTGTGCGAGCAATGGATCAACGAGGCCTTACCTTTTAACGTGCGATCACCCAGCACGGTGGCCCGGCGAGGATTCGAACCCCGGCCTTCCGCTTGACAGGCAGATATGCTAACCACTACACTACCGAGACCATGTTCCGGACATAATGATAGTAATGATTTTCATCGAAAGATTTAAAGAATAATTCATTTCTTCAGACTTGATAGTACTTCCGAACGAATGGAGACATCCGCAAAAGGCATACCTGCGCGGACTTCAACAGCTGTTTTCAAAGTACTACTTGGGTTTGTAACCAACCACAATCTGAAGAAATAAGAATTAATATTAGAATCTATGCAAGTGTAGAAAGTCAGATTTTCAATCTACCCCGAAAAGTTCCTGTATCTATTGAAAAAACAGTTTTTTCTGGATAGAACAAGTCCAATTAATCAGCAACTTCTCGTATAACTCAAATTTTGCTCATCAAAAAAATAATAAGAACTCATATATTTATGAAAATAATTAACTAAATCCGCTTACGTTTCGAAACGTATACGCAAATGCCTATTCAAATTGACATTGGTCAAATATTTCAAATCTGACCTAACATTTTGTCCTTCAGGAGGGGCAGCCATCTGCGATCCATGACAAGCGAACTCATAGATATACATTCTTCACCAGACAGCATGATGAAAGCAGATTCCTTTAATTGTATGCCCTTCTACACTCGTATAGATTCCAATATTATTTCCTATTTTTTCAGATTGCGGTAAGGTACAAACCCAGAAAACTGCGGAACAAATATTGATCCACCACAAAGTAATGACGTTCAAACAGTACTACTAGGGGTTTAATCATGACCACAAAACATTCAAAATACTGAATGGTTACTTCGAGAGTAAACTTTTTGTTGAGGAATAGATGATAACTATAATATACCTGTATTAAAAGACTAAAGCTGATGTGTGTGGAGATTACACATCAGCAATAGTGATGAATGGAGTGGTTTTAAAATAACATAAAATATGGTAGAATAATCGCAAATTCCTGTTCAAAAGCAAATATCTCTTTTAGACAATCTTCGTAATTGACATTTGTCAAATATGGAC
>JAVJAQ010004673.1:0-49412 GCA_032362365.1 Zygogramma bicolorata | reverse complement strand
GACCGAACTCTTTTTTCAAAAATATCTATCAATCGTACGATCTAAATGAGACTTCGTTATCATTTTGGAATTGTTTCATCCCCGTCATCATTTCATTTTAATTTTTTTAATTTCTCCTTTCTTGAAATTCTTCAGATTTTCCATTACCATTTTGCTTCATCATCATTCCAACATTTTATTTCTGAAACCATCGGGTTCTCTGTCTCTGATCGATTATTGCCTTCAGTGAATTAATCCAAAAAATTATTTCGACACCTTTTCTACACTTCCCGATATCTCCACGGTCTATTTCCTTCATTTTTTTTCATAGAAAGTTTCGTTGAGATCAACTGTTTACTGTTTCAGTACTTTCATACTTCTTTGTGAACTCAGATATCTTTTAATCACCTCTCAGTCGGAAGTTCGTCTTCTCTGAACACTGACACTGTAAATTGATTGAGAGATTTCTCTCACCCAAAACATTTCTGCTCAACTGAGAGGCTTGCAATATTTACTTTTACTTTTTAAATGTCATTACTTTCGATTTTTTCTCTCTTGAACATAATAAATCTTTGAATTCTTATTTATTTTCTGGACAAATATTCCGATACAAAACTGCAATATGATGATAAAACGAAATTCACTATTTTGTTTGTTACGTACCGAATTTTAGATGGATTCAGAAATTGAATCAAAAGAATATTTCCAAAAATTCGTAAACTTTCCCTTGGCGACGGCGACATTTCGGAAGCTAGATAGACTGTTTCTTTTTTTTGAAATGTATGTTTTATAGAATAGTCGTGGACAAAGTATAGTATTCTACTCACGTATAATGGCTATTATTCTCTCAGTGATTTATGCCAGTAAAATCCACCTCGTCAATGATAGTTACCATTTTACGATCGTTGAATAATATACTATGATATGGGTCTGCATAAGTGACAGATTTGTAGAATAGATAGAGGATCCTATTTGGAGCCTGACAACGATTTTTTGTGAAGGGGTGAATATGTCTGTTCCAAAGAGAAAGATATACTGGTCCAAAAAAAAGTTATTTCAAGTAAATTTCATAGACAAACTGTAGATTTCCTCGAATAAATATTGTGAAGATGCAGATAAAATCTATAAAAAGTTTTCGAATCAACTATCGAAAGATATCGAAACTTGACAAAACCGTCAAATTGATGCGTTATTTAAAAATATTCCCTATATAACTCCAATTTGCTATTGAAAAAATTGAAAAGAATTGGGTTGTCCGTTCTATAATAACCATAAAAAAATTGCCATATTTCCATTCCAGAGGTTTAAGAAATTATTAGGTAGGAGCTGCATGTATCAGCAAAAGATGCTATAATTTTCGATTTATTATAGAAAAAAATTAATAAAATTGATGTACATAGAATACTGGAATGTATAAAGCTGTTGCTTTATCTGGAAAATGCACTGATTATGATAATAAAATTGCCTGTTTCTTAAGTAATTCAGCAAAAAAGCATTGAAATCCGATTAGGAGCAGTTAATATTATCGATCACATTGATACATCAAATCACGATTGAAACTTTCTAGTCAAGAGAGTTCCATCGAATAATCAATCACGAAAGATGACTGATTTTCTAATACTAACTTTCACTTCTTTACTTCCTGTTTCCACTGGAACTTCCATAATCCACTTCTCATTTGGGTGAAATGCTTGAAGAAGACATATCACTAAGGATCAGCTATGTAGTAACCAAAGTAGACACATTATATCAACCAGATGGCATCGGTGTAGAAAGCACTGGAAATTATTGCTGGAAGTGTTCGAATGGTTTGGGGACAGTTGAATGCTTCTCTAGTATATCATTTCTCATACAAAGGATCTTTGTGAAGTCTTTTGGCCTGCCCCAGTACTGTCTAGGCTTTTTGTTGCTGAGAATGTTTCTCTGTTATTGAAGAAGGTAGTGAAAAAAATTGATTAGTCAGTGATTTTGTTCGATAGAAAAATCTGAATAAATGTTCATAAGCTGTATTAACTTCTTTCATCACCTCTGGAACTCATATTCAACAATTACCAAAGAGAAAACTGGAAAACTCATGAACATTTCATGTAGTATGTTCTTTGATTTTTCTTTTGTCCAGTCAAGGATCGTGTCTTAATTGTCTGTATAATAAGCATTGAATTTCTAATTTTCATCTCAAGTGTTACATCAATTCATGGAATTTGTAGGAACCAAAAAATGAAATTCTGTTGAATAATTGAATAACAGCACGATTAGAAAATGAAGGGAAATCGGTGAAATTGTATTCAGGTACCAGTGATAGTTATCTGTGTTTTCGATAAAAATGGTTCTGCGTCGTAGAACGAATAATTAATTTCATTATTAATTCATTTTTCAATCATTAAATTTCATTTTGAACCACTGTAAGTTTGGTTTTCCTAATGAGCAAAACAACTAATTCAAAATGAATCGGTAACATTTCTGAGGAAGAATTTTCAACCGTATTTTTTTATGATTTTTTTTTCGAGGAGGTGAATGAGTCATTCGATCTTATATATATGACAGGGTTTGTGGTTTTGTTTATTCTCTACATTCCCATATTTTTCTTTTGACCATATGACGATAGAACCAAAGTCGGAGAAGAGAAGGTTTCAGATCCTCCAGGGAATGTAAGATATGATAGAGAGGTGGAAAATATTTGAAAATTTCTATTTTTCTTATCCAAATAGTGAGTTTTTCTACAACAAACAAATTATGAAGAAAGTGGTATCATAACATGAAAACATGAAATGATGATGATTGTTTTACATTCATCGAATGCATATATGCTTTTTTTGGTAGAAGAAAAAAGTGATATTCGTGTATCATATCCTCAGTTCGAATCTCCTTGAATCGCATTTCCAGCTGAGAACCAGAAGATTTTGTACATCCACACTCCTCACTGAACATCATCTGTCCACTCTCACATTTTGATTTCCACATCTTTTATATTTTGTGTCATTTAACTCTTGAATTCAATCCGATTTTCTTTTCAGAGGGGACAGGCAAACGATGGCACTGCCTCATCGAGTTCATCAGGATACTCCAATAGAAATCGTCCAAGTAAAGTGAGTACCTACTTGTTGGTAATTGTATTTTCTGTGAGTCCTCGTCTCGAACTATGTTCAACAAATGTTTCAAAGGATCGTTGCAGACGTTAAAGGTCACTTTGTGAAACAACTTTCTACAGATTCGAGTGGTATTAGTTGGTGTTTCTCACGAATTCAACTTAGTCCGAATGAGGAAATGCTTCCAAAAGATCAACTTAATTGCAGGCACATACTGGGTCATTTGCTATCGACTAATGTAATGTAGATGAATATGATTTTCGATAGTAGAATATTGGGGAAAGAGATGTCGAGTGAAACCTTCAATTGTTGAATTTGATTATTATCTAACAAATTATGGGTGAGTATTAATGATGTAGCAAAATTTGTAATCGAAATGAAAGTCCAATGAAAATTTGAGATATCGGGTCTCGAATGTCATGTCTCTATTTGAAAGTTCATATGAAATGTGAACATCTGTCGTCACACGTGACAGCAACCCTTTTTGTTTGATGAGTTCTTTGTTCTAAAATTGTTCGTTTTCGTTAACCAGCTGACGAACGTCAACCCTCAGAAGTCGAAACTTGTGCGAGCAATGGATCAACGAGGCCTTACCTTTTAACGTGCGATTACCCAGCACGGTGGCCCGGCGAGGATTCGAACCCCGGCCTTCCGCATTATAGGCAGATATGCTAACCACTACACTACCGAGACCACAAAGTGAACAATGTATTTGGTACATCCCCGATATTTTCTATTTAATTTGATAGGGAAACCGTACCAACTTTACTGAGGGAATATAAATCATAAAAGGCAAAATACTTTTGAAATTGAAAGTAAAACCAAATTTCCGCCAAAAATTTCAATAAACTGTTACAGCTCGGCATGACACATTATTTGGGTCAATTTTTCACAGTATTCCTCTGAAAGAGTGAGTACTTGAGAAGTCGAACAAATCTTATTCTACAACAAAATTTGCGCACTTCATGCAAAATGCATAATTTGTGGAAACACAATGTTCCAATCCCCACCAGTGCTGGGTAATCGCACGTTAAAGGGTAAGGCCTCGTTAATCCATTGCTCGCACAAGTTTTGACTTCTGAGGGTTGACGTAAGTCAGCTGGTTAACGGAACGAACAACAACAACAATTCAAACAGTACCCGTGCCTTATTGATTTTTGCCAATCTCACGTTGAAATGAGCACATTGTTAGTAGGAGATTTGAGCCGGTTCTAAGCCTCCCCCCACCACTATGACGTCACTAATGACTAATTAGTGACATCATAGTGGTGGGGGTTGACCTTGAACGGCTCAACTGGTGCATAGGACCTTGAAAAATTTTTTGAAAATGTAATTATGGGATTATTTGTGTGTGACGTCATTCGACCTTGAGATAGGCGCATTGTAATGCATCTTCATGTGTACTCTAGTCGGGGGGGGGGGGGGTAATTAGAATTTGCATACGCGGTAAAGATATCCTCCATGTATGAAGAATAGATTGCATACACACGGATAAAGCATGTGTTCTCTGTACTACATTGCATAGAAGTACACATGTCTACACATACACGCACAAACACCACCCAAAGTTCACCAACACGAGCCCTCACTAAACCTCACGTCTGCACTCCACGAAGTCACAGTCACGAATGAATACCCGAACTGACAAACACCACCCACCCAAAGTTCACCAACACGAGCCCCCACTACACCTCACGTCTGCAATCCACGAAGTCACAGTCACGAATGAATACCCGAACTGACAAACACCACCCACCCAAACCAACACGAGCCCTCACTACACCTCACGTCTGCACTCCACGAAGTCCCAGCCACGAATGAATGCCCGCACTGCTCTCTGAAAGCTCATCGGAGAGTGGAGGGGTAGCAACGTCAGACAGTCTGGTGGGGTACTAGCGATGTGTGCGCATCCGCTGCACAGATAGTGGTGGGAGGCGGCTCACTATCCATTATATAAGAAATGCGGATTTACATGTGGAATCATTATATCTGCAGCAGTTCGTGAGTTAGTTATTCAGTGCCATATCCGCAGCAATTGTGTGAGTGTGTTTTTCTGTTGAAAACTGTTTATATTTTCCATTCATCATGTCCGTTTCCAAAGTAGACTTGCAAAAAATCAATAATGTGATTATACAGGAGGTAGAAGTGTTAGAGCAAAGGGTCTTATCGTCATTACCAATAAATGAAACATATGTAATAAGGAATATGACTCCTTTTTCCACCCGGTTCGGTAAATCAATTTTATTAACTATGGAAGATGTTAGGAATAATAATAAATTATTTAAAACATGGCTTCCCAAACGGATCTCAATGCAATTCAGTGATGATGATATAACTTGCATCAATTCATCGAATGGTAAATATACACTAGTATATTTAGGTCAAAGTCCACAAAGTTTTGCTGGTATGAAAACAAGATCTCTTGTCGCATTCAATTGCATTGAATAGCATTAGTAATAATCATTGGTATTAGGTTAATAGTGTTTTATTTGTATATAAGATTATTTGCATGTAAGTTTTGAGGAAACATATAAACATTTTCATACATTGTTGAACACACTCACTTTATAAATCGAAAGACGATACAATTTTCTGTGAGTATTATTAATGATGACGATGAGTTTATGTTCTAATGTTCTGTTTTCAAATGTTTACAGTTCAATCATTCAGAGATGTGGATGCAGTATGCTAGTGAACACTGGGTCAAGGCTGAGGATCTCGCTTCATCCATCCAAAGACTGTCTTCCGAACTGAAGGCGTTGAGTGAGAATGCTGAGCATGCAACCGTTTATGACCTGAGTGTGTGCTATGATGAAGAAAGGATCGAATTGTGCCTTCGTGATGCTGAGAACTACAACAGTGGTGCGGAAGTTTGCGACAAATTTCTGGCTGGGACATTGGATCTGAATCATCTTTGTGCTGCAATGATTGAATTGAACCTGAAGAGATTCCTGTACCGTCTTCAACTGCACCTACCAGAATGGATCATTCAAAAGTTCCAATTGATTGACGAAAATCGTGAAGAAATTGAAGACGGTCGAGAGAATGACGAATATGAGGAAGAAATAATTTTAGATTGTTTATATGTACCAAAAAGTTAAATAAAACACATAAGTATCATTTTCATGTTTATTTATTCAATTCCCTTTAATACAATATTGAGAAAATTATTACAAATTAAAATATAAATGAAGAGAAAAGAAAACGAGTACAAAGATATAATGACAAAAATATATAATCAATTGAAAGTATCAATAAGTGTCAATATCTGCTGTGAACTGAACCATCCAATGCATTGTACGTTAGAAATGTATCATGCAAAATGAGTGCATATACTTTGGTGTTGTCTGGAAATTTGGTCTTCCTGGTTTCAAATTCAACCTTTATGTCGATAGTTGAGGATTTTGTGGCATTCGGTTGATGTGAACAATCGATTACGAAGAGTGGATTGCTTCGAAACTGTCCAATATCCATTAGAGGTTCACTCATATCTTTATCATAATAACTACGTTGAAAGTTCTCATAAGCATAGTATGCAGACGAATCTAGTTTTTTGTCAAAATCCAAATTCCAACGCTCATATGGATATACTTCGGAATTCAAGTATACCCGAATATTATTGATGTCAGCTGTTATGAATTTCGTGATGTCCTCTGCTCGGTTTTCAGATATTGCGGTATTTTGAAATCCGATTATAATGAAACGAGGTGTTTCCAAAGCATTGGTTGTTTTTATGGCCCATATGTCTGAAGATGTAGCTCGTAATGAAGGGAGTTCATACAAGTCCCACATACGATAGGCCAACTTAATTTTCGCATTCAGACCACTTTTGTTGATTCTATGCAAAAGTTTGAGTTTGTGCTTATCCTCTGGTACTATGTGTCGTATTCTCCATTCGATTTTATTTATTTCCAAATTAGCATCAACTTCACCTATATATGAGTTGTTGAAGGTACGAGCGATTATCAAAATTAGTTCTTGTTTGGCATTCAAGATACTTTTATTGTAATCTTCGGCAAAGCCCATCAGATATTTCAGCGGTAATTTGCCACTGAATACATGACTGGTTGTATCCAATATGTCCTGTTTGAATCTTGAAAGACCCCAGCCTGTAGTCAGTAAGGTGTTAGCGTGCGATTGTCCAAATGAAATCATGGTTTTCATTGTAGAGGTTATTCCGGGTTTTCTGATGACAGCCACTTGTTCTCCACCCATTTCATAACGAATTTCATCAAACAGAAAAGCCATTGCATTATTCGATAAATAGCATGGTTTCGTTGCATCTTCCGGTGTGAATTTCCCCTCTATGTAAATGAAACTTTCTGCAATATCAAGAATGACATCTTGATTATTGATTGCAATTCGAATTTCATCTGAATTCCTGAATAGGGGCGAGCCATATGGTTTATATGTGTGCTCATGTAAACTTATGAGGGAATGATCGAGCACCGGTTCATCGAATATATTCAACTTTTCACTATTTGTTTCATGCACCATTGTTACTTCCTTACTTTCAATCCTATCGATTTCAAGAATTTGAGGTCTCTTACAGATAGGTGGTGACGTGTTGACTGTTTAGCGAACACTTTTGGAATGACCTTTTTTGCGGTTGAGCATTCCTTTTTGGTTTCGATTTGCTCAAATCGTTGATGATTTCTTCTATTGAAACAAAAACCCATAATAGAATTCAATCGATTTTTTTCAATTCCAAAACGATAAAGATCTCTTCTTCACTTCCGAAATCCACGAGCTTATTTTTCTGATCCAAAATACGCACTGTTATATTGTGAATCAATTGACGTCCTTCTGGGCTGACAGGCATATATATAATATTGTGTGGTTCTTTCGTGAGATTGTATCCAGCTTCGACGTCAACATCGAATGAGAAAAGAATGTGGGACTCTTCATTATTTATATATGAACCAGAAATTATATTGCAATCCAAACGGATGAGTCTCACAATCGTTATATTAATCGGTAGTGAGGATTCATGTATTTGATTCTGTGGAAATATTTTATGGTCAAATCCCATCATGCTCGCAATAGAGTTTGGATGTGTCAGATCAATTTCATATTTTGATCGCATTTCACATTTCATCGTATTATTATTGGCATGTAGGTAGAAAATATCATCTGCAGTAATATCGATTGGTTTTTTGTCATGAAACAATCTGAACATTATATTTTTCTGTATAACTGCATTGATCTCTTCTATTTCATAAGCACCACATGGAATTTCAATGGTGTGTAATTGTAGCATGGGTGAGTCGTCACCACTAAGTCTGAATCTGATTAAATTGTTTTCTTCAGTTATATTATTGATTGTGTTGCATCCGTAGAATCCCAATAGTCCTAGTCCATAACGGCTGTTTCTATCCAATTCGATAGGTGGAAAAAAGTCTGCACTTAAGACACTCGTCCCGACAGCTTGTAGTTCGAACTTCCGCGACATGACTGATGCATTTTACAAATGACACTTCAATTTATTGTTGTCTACAACACATCTGCAATAATCCACACTTTTTTTTGGGCAGCGCGTTCAAATGAATATTGTTTTTATTGACACCAATACTCATATCCTCTACATTGCAATAGCAGCAGAAAATTTTTCGAGGCATGGGACCATCATTCACATCAGAATTTGAATTAGATTCTTCGTCAGAGTGGTGTTCATAGCAGTATTGATACTTCATTATGTCGATATCATCTTGTAGATGTTTTGGTAATTTTTCCCAAACATTTGCAATCTCATGTGCAGCACAGGCAATTATAACTTCCTTGGGCATATTGGCAAGCATCATGCTATCCATTTTTGTTAGGGTGCGATATTTTGAATACATCTTCAATGAATATCCCATTCTCTTGATAGCCTCACGATCCATTGTTGGAGTTGTATCCATTTTTTTATTTGCGAATTGATTCAGAGAGGAACTTTAGGCACAAATGACCACAGAAGACTGTATTGAATTTTTGTTGGCGATCATAGTTATATTTGATTTTCACTCCCGAATATTTTCGAAAGTATCGAATCAATTCCATTGGTGGGGGCAAATCTCCAAAACTATCGAAATATGTGACTTCTTTGCCACATTTCTTGTATGCCACCCAATGTGTTCCAGGACCACTTATTTTATCCAAATTGACAATAGCTGTCTCATACAGTTTTGGCCTTGAAGAAGGTAATCTGTCACGCATAAAAACACCACGAAAGTGTGGAATTTTCATTTTCTGTGCATAATAATTGAGATCGAAATCGGTGAGAGGCCTCAGAGGTAGGGAATCTACTAGTTTTTTGACTTGTATGATTGCGATGGTTTGTATGGTTTCAAATATAATCCCAATCCTTTACGATAAGGTTTAAGATATATTCCACTACCACGTTTACCTAATGCGACAGCCTCCATTGTTTTATTGTGGCGATTGGCTTCAATGAGAGCTGCTCTGCTTGCTTTTGCCGAATTCACAGCTTTGGTAATTCCTGCAGCTGCACCTGCTAAACTTCCGAGTGCAGAAAGTCCAGCGAAAATCGGAATCAATGGCAAAATCCCACCAATTTTGGGAATTGGAATTATTCGAGGTGTGCGAATTTTTTTCTTACCACCGGCAGCTTTAAGATATTTACGTGCTGCTTGCAATGCCACAGTGATAGCTTTTTTTCTATCAGTCGTCACAAACTGATCCCCACCAGATCTTTTCAATACATTTCGCACTTTACTAACCACTCCAGCACCGAATGCAACTTTTTTTATTTTATTTTTCCTTGATGGTTTTCTCTTAACCTTCTTCTTGTTGGAACTATTACAGCCCATACCCAAATGTCTCTTCGCTTTCATAATATTGGTGACCAGTAGGGCAGCTGCCCTTTCCCCAATATTTGCGTCCTTTGATTTAACCCTATCCCAAGCTGCGTATTCTAGTTCTTTATCTGCTATATGTCTCGCTGTGAGATCTGATGGATGATTCGAATATTGAATGTCGTGTTTTTTGCATGCAATATCTAATTTATTGATGCCAGGATCGTTGCGTGCTAAACGTTCATTCAGTTTCGTACCGGGTCCACAATATTGATAACCGCCAGGTATATGTAATTCGAATGGAAGTGTATTTATTAATTTATTCACAAATCCAAAACCTTCTTTACTCTGACTTCTACTATCGATACGTCCGTATCGTTTGATGGTACACATTTAAATGAGATGCTCATAACATTTTTCCATTTACATAGTCTCCAACCGTGGTACGATGCGCATTGTGAAACAGAAAGAAAATTTTGTCGTTGACAATCTAGATGAGAAATTTGGGTGTGGATTGAATGGGCAGGTATTGTTAAGACATGGCCCACTACTTCCATCATCAGTTCGAGGACTCATTATTGGACCTTCAAATTGTGGAAAGACCAATGCAATGATATCACTTTTAACACATCCACAAGGATTGCGATTCGCAAATGTATATCTCTATTCAAAATCACTCAATCAACCCAAGTATCAATTCCTACAAAATGTGTTGGAACCTATTAAAGGGTTAGGATTTTATACGTTCAGCAATAATGCGGAAATAGTGGAACCCTCCGATGCTAAACCAAATTCTGTTTTCATTTTCGATGATGTGATATGTGAAAAGCAGGATATCATAAGATCATACTTCTGTATGGGACGTCATAAAGATGTTGATTGTTTTTATCTTGCACAGACATATTCACGAGTGCCAAAGCAATTAGTGCGTGATAATACCAATTTCATTGTAATGTTCAAGCAAGATGAGACAAATCTCCACCATATTTATTCAGATCATGTGTCACCCGATGTGACATTCAAACAGTTTCAATTGATGTGTGTTAAATGTTGGGAGGATCAATATGGATTTCTAGTCATTGACAAGGATAGAAAAATGCATGAAGGTAGATATCGCAAGGGATTCGATAGTTTTATATATCCATGATGATGCTATTCAACTTCAATCGATCATTGGATTGTATAGAGATCACTTCAGTGAATTCGTATATGATAACAAAAAAATATGAAGACAAACATTGGTTCTGTAGCTGGAAATGAAAGCAATGAAATGCATTTGAAACGTCAACTAGTTGAGACAACAGAAGCTGTCAGACAAAAATTCAACTCAATCAAGCATGGTAATATTGAGAATCGTATGGCATTGGAAAAACTTTATGAACCCATAACGAAACCATTGAACGTTTTATCATCGAATGCTACTTCAACGAAAACACCACAGTTATCCAACAATCAAATGAACTTTCAGACTACTCCATTTCACGCCACGAGTACTCCAATAGGAAAGAATCAATCTTCTGGTAGTGTATCATCTACAGACAGTGAGTCAGACACAATAAAAGATGAAATTGCAGCGAGCCTATTCGAAACACCGCCATCATCATCACGCATCAGTTCTTCAGATCTCAATTCTCCATCCAATGTAGATGAAAGTCTTGAAGATGTATTGAAAAAACATTTGAGAAATATCAGAAGTAGAAATGTGGCATATGATGCAACATTTGGCGTACGAATGGATCCTATCACACAAAAACTAAAAATGGGAAATCTTCAGGTTCACTTCAATGATGGAAACATAGTATTTTGGAATACCAATAAAACGAAAAAATATCAATTTCCTGGCAGCTCAGAATTATATGATATAATATTCCTCAAGAATCCACAAAATATTGACGATGAACAGATTCGTCAAACATATTCAAAGATATTGAAACTAACGAATGCTCCATTCAAACAATACCAATTGAAGAATGGTTTCAGATATACGAATTCCAAGAAATTTCGCGAAGTTATCAAACCTATACTAGACTCAACTCATTATCCAATGAGGGATGGAACTAAAATTGGTGGAACAGTCAATCGAAACAAAATACAGAAAATATATAATCCCAAACCAGCGAATTATGTCTACTGGAACTCACCCAAGGAATTGATTGCTCGCTTACGACTATTACTATCTTCAAAGGCAGCTGGTCATACTGGACACAATAATGAAATAATTTCAATAATTGAGGAATTGCGTGAAGAAGGTATAATATATTGAAACATTCACAAATAAAAATCACTCTCGCCTCATTATTCAATGAAGTAACATTACCAGATTTATTTTTCATTTGCACTCGAAAGAAAGAATGGATAATGGAATGAGTGATGTAAAGCGACAAGTCGTCAACGAGTTACATGGCTCTGTAAGACGTAATTTTCAAAGAAGAATAACTACCATCAAAGGGTTTGCAGATCTATGGCAAATAGATCTAGCAGAAATGCAACCATTCGCAAGAAGTAACAAAGGTCATCGATATATCCTTGTGGTGATTGATTGCTACTCAAAGTATCTATGGACAGTGCCAACTAAAAATAAAACAGGTAGTACCGTAACCAATGCAATGAAACGTGTTCTGAAGCAAGCCAAGTATTCTCCAAATCATCTACAGAGCGATCAAGGAAAAGAATTCTTCAATAAAAATTTTTCCTCTCTCATGCGACAATATAAAATCAATCATTATTCAACATTTAGCACAAAAAAAGCAGCCATAGCAGAAAGGGTAATTCGAACAATCAAAACATGGCTCTACAAAGAATTTTCGATGAGGGGCAATCACAAGTGGATTGATATTCTTCCGATCATAACGAAGAAATATAACAACAAGGTGCATAGTACTACTGGCATAGAACCTATAAATGTTAATTCAACCACGAAATTAAAATTCAGAACCACCAGAGGAATCCGAAGGAAACAAAGTACACCCAAATTCCAATTGAATGATATTGTACGCATAAGCAAGTATAAAAACATATTTGAAAAGGGATTCACAGCCAACTATACGACAGAACTCTTTAAAATCGTTAAAGTGAACAGAACATACCCCACTACATATATTCTTGAAGATATGGATAGTCAACCCATAAGAGGCTGTTTTTATGAGGAAGAATTATTGAAAACTGCGAATCCTGACGTGTATCTAGTGGAAAAGGTGTTGAGAAGAAAAAATAATAAACTATATATAAAGTGGTTAGGTCTTCCAAGTGAGCATAATTCGTGGATTGATGAATCAGATGTGGTTTAATAATTATATGAAAATAATTTCAATTATCTATATGGTGAATAATAAAGCTCTGGAGGAGTATACTGGTTTTATATATGTATGTTTTCTGCAATAAATTTAATATAACCCAATCTTTGTTTGTTTCATTTACTTATATGGTTCGAAACTCTTTCAATTGGTAGCTTTTATATTTGAAAAATAAATGATACAAATGTAATAATATTCAATCAATTTATTCATCATAATTACAACAGTGGTTATTAGTTATTGGGAAATTGCATGTGGAAGCCTTTCTGGTCCAATTTCAGTGTACGTTGGAATACGGTCTCCTAGTATTTGGCGCCTTTCGATTTGCTCGTCATGTGTTAGACACCAGCAATGATTGAAGTGGATTTTCCTGTTGGGATGGAGTTGACCAACTTTCTCACATAGCTGCCAGTTACTTCTACAAACAGCACAGATATGGTTCCAACAGTCCATAGTGTAATTATCACACTGCAAGCAACGTTGTTTAAGTGGCACCTCTTCTATCGCACAAGTTCTACAAATATTTCTACAAATGCCCAGGATGGTGCACTCAATTTTCTCGTGACACTTGAAGCACTTGAGATGGTTTCCCTGTTCGTGAGTTATTTGTCGCTTGGGCTGTGGCACTGGATTTCGTGAAACACACTCGGTACACAATCCGGTACATGGATTGAAGTATGATTTGGGTCGAGTGATTTGACAATTGTAGCACTGAGCAGCTCCAGCAACCACTAGGGGATAGATGCACACTTTCGGTTTAGAATCCCACTCTTTTGGAAAAGGCATATTGTTACTCACTGGTGGCAATGACAGAACTCAATCCAATAATCCAACCCTCCCTACATATATACAGTAAGAGTTTGTGGAGGGGCGCCCCACCACTACCAGATCGTATAAAACATAGCTGCGGGCTCTAAACTTCACTCATTCATTCAGAGCATTCGAAGGATATAACCAAGATGGCTGAAGAAAGAGCTGCAATGTTAGATGTTCTGGCACATGCTGATCTTAATAACAATTTGGAGGGTGAAGAGCAGGTCGCTGAAGACGTCATCGAACAAGAGATTCCTAATGACTCTGAAGACGAGGGTATTGAATGCGATGCAGAGACCAATCAACCTGGTGATTTGGCCGTCGGTGTGGAATTTTGCAGAGTCAAGGTGCTGAATATGAATCACACTTTGGAAAATCCACTGGAGTTGTGCTGTGTGACTGAGAGCTATGTCAGAATTCCCACTGTTACCGGACAAATTGAGAAATTATGCCTCATGTGTTTTAAATTTTATGCTTTTCGTGTAAACAATGGTGGGTGGTATGAGCACGTAGATAAGCATAAGACTCAACCATTCTCTGAATTATTATGGAGTAGGTGTAAAGCATGCAGCACTCTGCTTACACAGTATCGATATATCGAGACATGCACGATTTGCAATAACGCCCCTCCTTTGCACCACTAACCTTGGACCACTGGTCAAAAAAAAACTATCAGCCCTTTTCAGGGCTACATTAAAGAAACAGACAGTAGATAGATATCTCAGACACATGAGAGAAATGTATGTAACATTTGTTATGTGTTCGTTCACCTCTTGACTATGGTAGAGTACACACACTTATTAGCTGTAATATTGAAATTCGAGTGAATTTGTCAGTTTTTAGTTGAATACACACTTATGATGCATAAGGTGCTTGAAATATGTACAATTAGCTCTAATATTGAAAAAATGAATAAAAAAAAACAAAGCACACACATAGTAGATATCTCACAGTGAGATTCAGAACAGGGGGTAACGCGGCGGAATGAACATTGGCAATTTCCGATTTATGAAATTAATCAAAAAAAAGGAATGTGGATCCGCAGCCGCGGTGGAATGAATTGATCCATGTCGCCGCCACAGTCGCGTATCCGCGAAACCGCAATAATCCATGAAATAAATGAAACTTCGCGGAATGTAGGTGGAAAATTAACTACATTCTGCCTTTAAGTTATAACGCGGGTACAACCGCGAAACTGCGACCGCAGTAGGATGAATCACGGCTGTATCCAGATTGCCGAATGATGATCATAATGAAGGTAAAAACCAGATGCGGATCCACTGCCGCGACAGAATGGAAAGCCGCGGAAACGCGAATGATTCGCGAATGTAGCCGCGGTTCCGCGACCACCGCGACAATCCATGGAATAAACTTCGCGGAATAAAGATGAAACAATAGCTACACTCTGACTTGGACTAATAACGCGGGCGCAACCGTGGAACCGCGATCGCAGTGGTAGTAGATCCGCTGCCGCGACAGAATGAAAAGCCGCGGAAACGCGAATGATTCGCGAATGTAGCCGCGGTTCCGCGACCACCGCGACAATCCATGGAATAAACTTCGCGGAATGAAGATGAAACAATAGCTACCGCGGAACCGCGATCGCAGAACCGCGACCGCAGTGGATTGAATCACGACTGCATCAAATTCGTCGAATGATGATCGTAATTTGCGGAAATATAGGTAAAAAACCAGGTCCGCTCCGCGTGCGCTCCGCTTCAAAAATTTTTCGACCCGCGTATTAAATTATTTCACGGCCGCCATTGAAATTATTCCGCGGATGCGCGATTTCGTTGCCACGGCCGCGGATTCGCGCATATTCCGCGGATAAAACCGCGGATCCGCGGCCACGGCCGCGGACCCGCGGATTTATTGGTGGAATATGCGCGAATCCGCGGCCGCGGCGCGAATCCGCGGTTTTATCCGCGGATTATTTTAATCCGCGGCCGCGAATTAATTTAATTCGCGGGTCGAAAAATTTTTTTGACCGCTAGATTGTAAACGCAATAGAAGTTGGGGATATAAATAATACTCTTTACGACTTCAGATCACTACACATAATATTATCAACCATAAGTATCATTACTCTTATTTATTCATCACATATATATGAGCGTGAATACACCATGATTTCGAGTCTGGTCTAACTCAACCCTCATTAATTAGTTCCTTTTGCATGCAATTCAGGAGAAAAATTCGTACTCTGATCAGCTAACCGCATATTGAGATTACCTAAAAACTTATTTTGTGAGTACGATTAATATCTTTGAAAAACTAACCTAAGGAGCAACCACGCGAAATGACCTTGACCTAACCTTCATTGATTTATTTTTCCAAATTGTATCATTACGGGTGGTAATACATATTTCGAGCGCCTTATGTCATCATAAGTGTACATTATACTATAACTGAGACGTGAACAACTGAGAAATGTGAGATATATTTTTTTTTCGAATTTTCAATCTCATTTTGTCTGTGATATCTGCAACAGAGTTGTTATATATTGCGTGATAATGAACCAATAATATGCGATATAGCATATTTATTAGGTGATCACCTAATATACCTAACTGTGAGATAGCTACTGTGTTTGAGTTCATAATGGTAGCCCTGAAAAGGGCTGTTTTCGGGTTAGTCCACACTCTGTGGACCATCTCAGACAAGTATTTATACATATTGTGAACATGTGTGATCCATTAGATCATGAATATGTAATAACGCATATTCAATAGGTGATCACCTAATGAATCTCACTGTGAGATAGCTACTTTGAGTTCTTAATGGTAGCCCTGAAAAGGGCTGTTTTTTGTGAGTCTACACTTTGTAGACTAGTCGTCGTCGTCGTCATCAGTATCAGATGAGATACTGATAGGTCTCCCGATGGATGATGGCCAACTTAAAGTGGATGGTAGACTGATTGAGTCTATATCAGAGCCATCCACTTGCATCCTCTCAAAGAACCCTTCCGGAAACCCAAACTGTTGGGATAAATACTCGAAGTAGCTAAGATTCCCTCGAGTATTGACACTATCGGTTGAAGAACTAACTTCTTCAACCTGGATAGGTCCTGTCGCTGGTTCCGAAGTTGGTACACTCCTTGGCTCCGTCGTTGAATCAGCTCTCATCGACATCGTGAAGAGAATGATATAGAACTCTGGTCTCGCATTGTATTTATACAAAAAAATGTTGGTGGGGAGAATGGTGGGGAGAGTGGTGGGAAGAGAAAAGCGATGTAAGATATATGTGAACATTCTAAAAGGTATACTTGTTGAATTCATTATGAAGCAAGCCATTTTTTGCAAGAGATTCATATGATATGAAAGGAAATACGAATTGTTGTTAAAAGGTTTGTCTAGAAAAGTATGAAATTTAAATGTAATTACAAAATATTCAGATGAAATGAAGAGCAATGCCCCAACCATCGCATTGTTCAATGTGTACCAAACCAATTTAATGTACACTCTTTTTTTCATTTCATCTGTTTATTCAATGATTTATTAAAATATATACATATATACAAATCAACTTAAAACTATAGAAAAAAATCGACTAAAACTAACTTAACCTACTTTATCTCATTGAAGAGGTCACCCAAGGGAAGGAGCAATTTGGAGATCTTCCCCTTGGTACGTTTGAATCGGGCATATCTCTCTTTGTGTTGCTGGATTTCCACCCGATCACTCTCAGCAAGACGTTCCGATTCCCGGGCAAGTTCTGACTTCTGCTCGGCAAGTTCAGCTATTTGCCGATCGATGTCAGCTTGTTGCCTGGCAATCTCGTCTTGACGATGCCTTATGCCCGCCCTCGAAGTCTCACTTTGTTGGCAGGCACGTTTGGTATCGTCGAACTTCTTCCTGAGAGCCAAGAAGAAGGTATGCCCAACTCGAACGTCCTCCTCGTCTGAAGAGTCAACCCCTTCGGTGAGCGCAGCGGCGGTAGCTGGAACATTGTTCGTGGTGGCTGGGGCGGGAGCAATATCCATGGTAGCGGCTGCTGCTGGAGGTGCAGGAGGTGGTGGTGGTGCAGCCGCTTCGACAACGGAGGCTGCAGCCGCTTCGACAACGGGGGCTGCAGCAGGTGGAGTCGGTATGATGGATACCGGTGGTCTTCTACTGACGGGCCATTTCCCAGCTCTAGGGTTGGTTTCATTGCAAACTTTGCGATACTTCGCAATTACACCAACCTTAGCTTTGGGCGCCCGTTTCACCGGTGGCCGCTTGCTCGACGAGGGCATTGGTTGATCGAACTCGTCCTCACTGTCGATGTCTTCCATCATACTCAAGAACGTCGACATCTTCTTCTTCTTCGGCTCAGAAACAGCTCCACCTGCCCGTTTTCGTGGTTGCGCCTTCGTCTTCACCACCACCTCCTGGGATGGTGTCCCAGACGTAGATGGGATCGCCAACGATGGGGTTGTCGTCGATGCCTCTACCTCCTGGGGCGCTACCATCTCCGGCTCCGCGGCTGGATTTTCCTCCACACTCATCTGGGAGAGCACGCCCGGGATGATATTCTCACCCAGCATGTCGAGAATATCGTCGTGACTAAATTCAGGGAGATCACTCTCGGGCTCGGTCGTAACACCCTCCGCAACCTCCGCACGCTCCGGGATGATGCTCTCGACGGCAGCGTTAACTTCGCTCTCATTGAAGGAATTCATGACTGAAACACAGAAAACACACGATTAGACAAATTCATACATTCGATGTTGTTAACTTACTTATTGATAGTTGTTGGTCGTTCGGTGCTGGTACAGGCAGAAACAGGAAATGTTACTAATCGGCTAGCTGCTGAAAGTCACACTGAAGATACTCTGAACGGAGCTCTGCATTTATACCCTCCAGCCAGCCCCCACCCTCCCACTCTCCACTCTCGTCATTCTTTCTTTGTAGCTAAGCCCCACCCTCCCCTCTTCAACTAGTCCAAGCCACTATCGCTCTCTAAGCCCCGCCCTCCCCACTACAACAAGCCCGACCAACCAATCCCACTATCGCTCTATCGCCACTCTCTTCATTCTTTGCATCTAGCTGTTTACTGATTGGGTACAAATGAAACACAGTTTTTCGTTTATGGTAAAGATCAGTTTATTTCATTTAATACATAGCATTCTATTTATTGGCACATCATACATATATTCATTTTTTAACACCAGGATTGACGTCTATACCCGGATACCACAATAATGGTCTATCCTTTGGCCAACGCTCCGCATGTTTCTTCTCAAGCGTTGCAACTCTTTCTTCCAATGCATTATATTTTTGTGTCATCGCAGTAGTAGCGTCGGATGTTTTTATTTCGACATCACTCTTGAGATTGTTGTATTTGCGAGCCAATGTTATTCTCGCTTCAGCTATCTTATCATCAAATGCTTGACGGGCTTCACGTTCTACATTACCTATTGCAGATTGTATGGCAGCTTGGAGAGCCATTAGGGTAAGCTCCTTAGTTTCTTTAATTTTTGCCTCGAGATATGATACAGTTACACAATCACCATTTTCGAATGGCTCTCCTGTATTTTTCAATATTTTTCTCTGCATATCATATTGACCGTCTGATGTTAGTTTGAATCCAATACCTGGTGGGCCACGAACAGTGCCACCACCCCATTTCCTTTTACGACCAAATTTATCAATTGTTTTGGACATTATACCCACAGAACGGTACTTCATATACTGATGACTTTTCAAACTACTTTTTCATTTATATTCTTATTTATAATCGATGAAGAATGAGTAGTGAAAAAATAAAAACATCATATATATCACAGATCATTTAATATTTTTGGTAGAAATATTCCAACTTCAATGTAAACAATTACAACACAATAATCACAAGTAACGAATATTCCGGTTTGAAGGAAAAAACCTTGAATGATATTTCAGTCATTCATCTCAGCATTCAACAAATTAATAAGTTGGTCCAGGGGGCTCTCCTGAGAAAAAGAATGAACGATTTCAGATACCCAACGAATGTTATCATTCGGATCATTTTGATAGAACTCTATATCGCTATGACCCCATGGAAGAGTTCGAGTGGTATTCGGAATGATGAATCGTTTGTCGTCGTGGTATGATAATGCAACTTTATTTTTCAATTCAGTATAAATATCATGCAACACGCTTCTAAAAGAGTTCATCTTTCTGAATATCATACCTCCTTGTTCGATAATTTTTTCATAGTCTTCACATGTCAATTCATTCTTTATAACAGATCTTTTGATGCCTTTGGCCTTTTTGAGTTCAGTGTTGACAGACTTAACGTAATATGCTTTGGCACCTGTACCGTAAAAGCTTATTATTGGATCATTTGGAAATTCGTCCTTGAAATTACCCAGAACTGACTTTGTCACTGGAATATCGAATTGGTTTCCTATATTGTAATTTGATGTATCGAACTTATTTATATTATTTTTGAAAAAATCATAAAAGTTGTCTGTATATACTTTGAGAATAAGAGAGTCGGTATCAGTGTAGAGTAAGGATGCATCATCTCCAAATTGTTGTTTAATACATCCATAGAAAAAATCGTACATGACAGTTTTGGATAATTCTAGAATAGAAAATCCTAAATATAACGGTTTATCATAATGAACTTTCACTTTACCTAATTGAATGGCAACAAAATTTTCTGTAAATATAGAGCAGCTTTTGAAATTTGGCCGTGATAGAAGACAACTAGCACCCATAGTTCTCTTTATATTTTCCCAATGTGTAACGAGTCTAACATCAATTCTATTGTCTACGTTTTCCATTGTTTTTCCGTAGACCGCATTGTTCATTAGCTTGAAGAAATCTTTTTCAGATTTGTTATTAGACCGATTACGCATTTCAGTATTCAAATCTATATAGGGTTTCATCCAACAAGATTGTTTGAACCGCAATACTCTATGTGTGTTCATGATAATCAAACCATTATTGAGAGCTTGCTGTAAGTTTTTATAGTGAACAATATATTTTCTCTTATCATTTAAATTTGGAATCAATTTGGGAATTTTTGATTTTGTATATGGAGGTATTAAACGTTCAACTAAAAATGGAAGATCAGAATGTTTATCATGAAGTTCTTGTGGATAGTGAATATCCACTTCCAGTACATATCCATACGGACTATCAGCATTCACATTCATTATATCAAGATCGAGAATTTCCTGAGGTGTCAACCATGAAAATTCACCTGTTGGTAATGGTTGTGACATGCTGTGACCGTACAGATTTGTTGCATCCAAATATGAAATGAATGAGGATGGTTCATTTGGATTATAATTTGGTAAGAACTTATTGTTTGCTTTATGTTTTCTTTCACTGCATTGACTTATTCCACCACGTATACCTTTTTGAAAAAAATGAATCATATCAATGTCAGTTAGTAATTCCAATTCAATTTCCGTGTATTTCAACATTGCATCCCAGGATAATCCAGGTGCTGTGTAGTATTGTGCCGGATCCAATTTATATTTATCAATACAAATATTTCTGAAATTTTCGAAAATGTCACATAATAGTAACACATCTGACTTCAAATATAAATCGGAGTATTCACCTAAACTCTGGCACCTGAACAAATTCCATACAAGCTGAGCCCTTCTATAATCATTATCTGATATATGTTCGCAATTGAGTTTGTCATAGAATTGATTTTTGGTTGGAAGTCTTGGATGATTTAGTTTGTCGATGTCATCCACAAAGCTATAGGGAAATACACCTTTCTTTCTCATCAAATTGAATTCCTCAATTTGAGGAAAATGTTTGTGCATCTCAATACACTGATCAGATGTTAAATTTGCACCTAATTTTTCCAAAGAATTTGACATGAATCTGAAACTATCTATGAATCTCATTTTCAAATAATTCTTCTTCATCCTACCATCTTTATCCGTGTATGAGTGTGTAAAGAGATGTTTCGTGAACGATATATATTTCTCTTTATTTTGCGGGATGACATCAACTTTTTCTTTGTTCTTATACAATTCCTTAATAAATAGGTGACAATCATATCCACTCAAATTGTGAAAAATGATTGGGATGAAATTTGGTAACTTAAAATTTAAATTACATGATGAATGAGCGGCAGGAGACCTCTTCTTTCCTGTAAGATGACAATGATCCCTCACTTTAACTTCACCATCATTGAATGGCTTAGAACAAATACCACAATTTGTGGCAGAAGCAAACTGCTCCTCTTCCTCAGGGGTTTGTGCATCCATAGGAATGGGATACCTGAGATGATCTTGATAAATGTTTTTCAAATCATCCTCAATTTTACTAACAAATTTCTGGGCTGCATCCACACCCCTATACGTAACAAATTTTGACAAATCATCATTATATGAACATTTAATCAAATAAGCAAATGAATAAGGCTCATGTTTGAATGTCTTCATCGAGTACGAGTGTTCGGGATTTGGTTTACAAGTTTCAATCGGTTTAAGCACTGATTCAAAATCGGCATATACTACAAATGGTACCTTCATTTGTTTCTCGAAATTTTCAAATGTTAATCTATTTTCAGGCACCATTTTCCCATATTTATTGATTTTGAAATTGGTTGATGGAGTTGTCGTACTTAAATGATTACAATCATTCATTTTGTGACGTAACAGTGATCGCTCATGAGAAAAATATAACAGGCATCCATCACAAAAATATTTTTTATGTTCATGGGCGGATAGTTGACTTGAAACTAATCTTGAAAGATCTTTGATCCAACAATAGTGGCTATTACCGAAATCATCTGTGATAAGTAACAAATTGACATGTCTCCTAAGTCTTCTCTGGGAGTAACGCAATGGTCCAACTATTTCATACATTATTTTACCCTTCTCGAATTTACTTTCCAAACCATACACATTAACTGAAATATCATTCTTGTCTTCAAATTTCACAATATCCTTCAACTTAACCGGAAAATTCATACCTGTTACATCTACGACAGTATTGAAATGAGGATATGAAGAAACTTCTGACGTTCTATCGACTGCAGGATGTAGTGCTGAAGTGATGGCCCATGCGAAGCAATGTTGATCTTCATTACGAACATTCACCACAGCTTTCCTCCGTTCAATACACTCAGGTAGCTTCAAATATGAACATCCACTGAGCGGGCTATATTTGTTGATGTTCACCTCCAGAAACATGATTTTTTCACAAGTCCAACCTTAAATACAAATCAATATTAGTAATGAATCCAATTCAATAAAAAAAAAATGCCTACCTGAATCACGTTCCTGGAATTCAGTAGTTTGAACGATAATGCCATCACGAAATCCATCAAATAATGAATTCAAATCAGTAGATTGGTCAACTGTTTTATTTTGGGAGTTAAATGACTTGGTCTCCTTCAGGTCTTGCGTTTGAAGAATATAACTCCCAAACACTTCCATATTCACTTTGATGATTTTGTGAATCCTGATGGCTGATTCCAGTAATTCGATGACTTTCTGCCTGATTTCATTGAAGAATAACATGTAATCGGTGGAAACAACAGAAGTCCGCACCCTGTATGTGGCAATCCGACACTTGAAGGCACTCTTTATAATTTGAACGCCATCACTCAATTGTACACATGCATTATTCTTATGCTGTAGCGTTCTTTTGTGAGAATTCACTTGGGTCAATGGAATTGTCACATTACAACAATCACATGTGTACATTGGTGTTGCAGCATCATCTAATTTCACTCGTTTCACTGATGGGCCTCCTTGACAACTCTGGAGCTGATGACGACGAAGGTTATCACTACGAGTGAAAGATTTACCACAATCACAGGAATACATCGACATCGTTTTTAATGTGCTCTCACAAAATCACTCGAAGTTAACTAATATCAAGAGAGATGTCCGACCTCTTATGAGACACTGTTGTACACACTCACGGATAATATGGTTAAACACGAAAATCCTCGTTTCTTATATAATGGATAGCGAGCCACCTCCCACTACAATCTGTGCAGCAGTTGCGCACACGGGGCCACTCGCGACTGTCTGGCGTACAACCCCTCCACTCTCCGATGAGCTTACAGAGAGCAGTGCGGGCATTCATTCGTGGCTGGGACTTCGTGGAGTGCAGACGTGAGGTGTAGTGAGGGCTCGTGTTGGTTTGGGTGGGTGGTGTTTGTCAGTTCGGGTATTCATTCGTGACTGTGACTTCGTGGAGTGCAGACGTGAGGTGTAGTGGGGGCTCGTGTTGGTGAACTTTGGGTGGGTGGTGTTTGTCAGTTCGGGTATTCATTCGTGGCTGGGACTTCGTGGAGTGCAGACGTGAGGTGTAGTGAGGGCTCGTGTTGGTGAACTTTGGGTGGTGTTTGTGCGTGTATGTGTAGACATGTGTACTTCTATGCAATGTAGTACAGAGAACACATGCTTTATCCGTGTGTATGCAATCTATTCTTCATACATGAAGGATATCTTTACCGTGTATGCAAATTCTAATTACCCCCCCCCCCCCCGACTAGAGTACACATGAAGATGCATTACCATTGCGCCTATCTCAAGATCGAATGACGTCACACACAAAGAATCCCATAATTACATTTTCAGAAATTTTTCAAGGTCCTATGCACCAGTTGAGCCGTTCAAGGTCAACCCCCACCACTATGATGTCATTAATTAGTCATTAGTGACGTCATAGTGGTGGGGGGAGGCTTAGAACCGGCTCAAATCTCCTACTATTGTTGTTGTTTATCGTTCCATTTTTTGTAACATGTTCCTAGTTCCAAGTCACGTTGTATCATATGACACAGGGAGTTCTCCTGATTTTTGTCGTCGGAGCATTTTTTTATGTGTGACAAAAGAAATACAGTCTGCAAAGAAATTGCTTTCGAAATTATTGTGAAGCGCTAATTATGGGTTTCCGGTATTTTGCATGAAGTATGCAGCGCGTGCAGTTTTTTTAGATTACTATTTACTCGTATCGATTATCATCTCTTTCAGAGACAGACTTTGTAAAATCGATCCTGATAATCAGGCAAATACTTCCATATTGAATAGAATACATTTTGTGAAATTGTATATTTATCTCGCAAATAATTAATTCTTATCAGAATTCAGTCTCATCCTGACAGATCGGAGGTTTGACCATTTCCTATGTATTGGAGACCAAAAGGATTATGAAGTTTTCTCGGAGAGTAAATGAATTAAACAAGCCTTGTGAAGAATTAACCGTTTTTTTCGCAATACACCAATTTCTTGATTTGTGCATGCTTCAAACCGAGTATCAAGGAATTCTTCGTCAGTTAGTACTCGTATAAGGAAACTGACCCAATTTCTTGTTTCGCATCTCATTATTGAATAGATAGCATCAAGTAATTTAGAACGCACTTCACCGAAATAGTATGATAGTAATAGTGAGGTATCTTTCAAAATGAGAGCGGGAACGAAATTAGTGGGCCTCAAAGTTGTTTGAATTATATGAGAAATTTAAAACATTACAGTTATTTTTCTGAACCTATCATTTCTGCACAACATTTGTATCGGATGTATTTCTAGTTGAATTGAAAAATTGTGTCACAGGTACTCTGTATTTTTAACGATTCTCAATTTGTTGAGTACTGAAAATAGAGAGGAGAGACGAAGGAGTAATGATCCATAGATGGTTATTTGAGTCAGGCATCGTTCACCGATTCTACCCTATTTCAACTTTCTCCACCTTGCTCATCAACTGTCCAACAAGTCAAGCTAATTCTTTCTGAAAGTACCACTTTATCATATTTGAGTTTAGTACTAGAATTATTCCAGAGAAATTTTTGGTGGAATCGAGGTATCTGCTAAGTTTTTTTTTTCATATCCATGAGTTTTGAATTTTTATTGAAGCTCGAATCATCACCCTAGAAAGTCACTTTTGTTTTCCAAATTATATTTCTCAACACAATATATATGGTGTTGATTGACGTCGGTAAATGCCCTGAGGGAAATATTTCATAATTTGAGTCGGGTGTTAATCATGGAAAACAATTATTAGCATTTCAAGCATACATGGCATGTTTGCGTGGGTTGTTTTATGAATGGATTCCATCGATTCGGGCGGTGCGTAAACAAATACCACAGAGAATTGAAGGAAATGTGTTTCACAGAAATGTGAATCATTTCTCCCATATTCGAAGAGTTGATGAGAATCAAGGATTTCTTTGATGAAGAAATAACAGAAAAAAATCCACATAAATCTTATGCAGACAGTTAGTACCTGTACAACTCAGAATCATATTTTCAAGATTTCCAAAAAAGCGGTCGAAATGAAAAATAAACTCATCTGTTCTTTTTGACTTTGCATATTACTGGATGCACCAACTCATTCTTGATTTTTATTTCGAAAATGCCCATAAAAATGTGTCTGAGACTTCAGTTTCTTATATGAAGAGGATATAATTGAGCTATCCCTTTTGATTTTTACCGATGCTACGAGAACAGGAATGTTTGTGAAATAGTGGAGATATTAGTTATTTCTATAATTTACTTCTATCTGTTCTTCGGAAAAATCTCGAATATGACATGCTCACGCCAAAGATATATTCATTATTTTCATTCAGACAATATTTCTCCTATTGGTTGTGAGACTCCCTCATTTCGAATTATGCCATCGAAACTAGGGTTTTCCGTTATGAAATATTCATTGGATAAACAGGAATAATAATGGCAAATATTCCACTGAGATATAAATATTGGCAAAATGTCAGAAATGTAAATAAGGCAAGATCAGGTAAGTGTGAACGCATTTTTTCGAAAGGTCAAAAATTAAAATCAAGCAAAATGTCTTGAAAATTAAAATTACCTCTTCTATCCATATTTGGTTCAGGAAGAACTCCAACAATATATTTATCCACCAAAAAATCTGAGTATTCGATATCTGGTAATACCTTTTTTGCCATATTTCAGAATTATTCTCCTTATTTGCTCGGTGAATGTTCATCGTGCCTCTTTTTTATTTCTTTTACTGCATTGTTGAGGTCCTTTTGAGGATAATTTGATGCCCTTTGGATTCTTGGGCGATAATTTCTAACCATTTCTCATCTAAATCCAGAAAATATTTTGACTGTGAACGTATACGCGATAACGAGTTCACACTTACCCCAGGATGCATTAGTGTGATACAGGCGATAAAATTGTTTTGAATTTTATAATCATTGAATATATGGAATTCAAACTGAACTGGAATCCAAATGCTACATATACACGTATAGGCTTCAAAACTCAATTAAACACAGATTTTGATATTGAAAATTATACTAGTACACCCATCGAGCATCCAGTCGGAACGAAAGCAGCAACTATACTGAACGATTCTGTTGAATTTCAGTATACAGGGTAGGTTTCAATGTGAGTAGGTCAAACAAATATTTGTACTTGTCTATGCCAGGTAGCGCTGAAATTGGTTAATTGGCTGCTCATTGAATGCAATAATTGTTCATACTTGGCTCGAATTCACGAACTGACTATATTTTTGATCATTAAATTATACTTGGTGGATAAAAGTGGAATCGATAAATATTGCTATTAATAGCTCTCACAGTACAACCGTGATTAGTGATTAAACCGATTGCTAAATCTGGTGAACAAGTCCACCGGATTCTGTTAGCACGACTATTATCAGCTGATGATACGTTTGCGGATGAAAAATTCCTTTCAGAAGACGACTTCATCGTCAGTTGGATGCACCTATATATAGTCAATAGTCATTTGCGCTCGTTAACTTGCTAACGACGAAAATGAATTCAAGTATATGACCCGTATGTCTGTAGACCTTTTGGAGTGGTCAGCTAGCATAATATAATATAGACAGGGATGTTTTTCCACCTCCAGACACAAGTAAATATTTAATTAATGGTCTTCCATCGCATGAATAATAAAAAAACGCTGTTACTTTGCCCGTAGTCGTAGCCAACTACCGATCGTGCACTCAGCGTCTTGCGCGACTATGCTGCCTGACTGTAATCAGTTACGATTAAAATATTTGTGAGTGAACATGAGAAACATGCGACCGATCTGGTGAGCACCAGTCGATCGCAGTAATGGTGTACTTCCATATACTTTCTTCGGTCAAGACCTGTCGTTCATGTTGCGATTGAAAAGTGAATGCAACGAAATTTATAGAGGCTAGAAGTTCAACTATAGGTTGCGTATTGCAATATGAGCAGATTTGTCTTCTGTCTGATGAACGTGGGTGTTCAGGTTTCGAACATGTACAAAAAAAGTGAATTGCAACTCACAAAATCTAAAAAAGTTTTCAGGTACTTGTTACAATACCAAACGAAGAAAAAACAGTCAGGTAATTATTCGATAAGACAACGATCGTGCGTGCATGGTATTCTCAACTTTTCACCTAACCCACGGGCGTTGTACTATTGAAAATTCGACTGACTATTTTTATCACAAGCACCTGAATTATTTCAAAGTTTCTAAATATATGACTTGATTATCATTATTTTCACATTATTGCTTCGAGCCAGACCTTCCACCTCTATCCTAATACAGGTGACTGACTGAGACAACTAACTGTGCCTTATATGCAATGGGTAACTTTCACTAAGAATTTCAGCCTTTGTGAAATCATCACAATAATTTTTCAACCGCGACAGTTTGCGAGGGCACTCATCTGTCCTATAAAACGCCTGACCGACCAGATTATATGCATGTACACCAGTTCTGCAAACGGCCATCAGAAAACTAACTTTCGTCATATCAGATGATTTTTTGGCCCCAAGAGTTCATATACTACAACAAATGTGTTCAAGTGATTCTCGATGGAAATTTCTTTGATGCCCCAATGACGCAGGCTGATCTTCTGAAGAGTTCCCAAAGAGCACAAATTATTGGTTTTGAATTTTTCGTTCCTGGAGATGTCAGCTCAGTCGATAATAGGCTTGTTTTGTGTTTCGATCATAATAATAATAATAATAATAAATATACTTTATTGTCTGAAGATTGAATCTTGTTGACAAAGCATCAAATTAGATACATGTATATATAAAACACAGACATCTTTTACAAACACATATACGTGGCATACAGGTTCCATACACGAACACTTCAAAATTGCCTTTATAAACATAAACAAAATAACATATATACAACATAAAATATATACTAGATAAAATACTTTACTTCAGAAGCGATCGTCGTAAAATTCATGCAAACTATAATAGGTTGAGATCTATTGAAAAAAATGCAGGGTCGTTGTTCGTATAGGTTTCACTGAATGATCAGGAGTTCGTGACCATTCATAAGCACATGAATTCTGAAATCACCACGTCAGTTCTTCTCTGTTATACGTATAACAATTGAAATCACATATCTATAAATCCATTAAAAACATTATAGATGTGAACTGAATCATTTGAAAATGTCTGTTGATAATTCTGTTTTAGGGCTGTATTATTAAATAGTGTCAGATTGATTGATCGTTCCCAAACTCGATAAAGAGAAACAAATTCAATTCTACTATATCGGAGTTTTACAATTACTCAATTCCATCCATCACTGATAGGCTCACTGATTCAACTCTACAGTTAAAAGAAATGAGCATTATACGAATTTGGGTATTAACATATACCTATTTCTTGAAGTCATCCTAAAGTTCCACATATATTTCAGAACTCTACGTAAAGTGTGAAAAAATAATAATTAAAATACTCAACCGACTTCTTCCACTTGAGACAAAAATATCATCTCAATTCAAGACCTATTTTTCTGTGCTATTAAAACTGAAACTATCCAATCATGATTTTTTCATTTCAATCAATTTCCAACAGGTACATCGATATCCCATCGCATACATTTACATACCATTAGGCATACATCCGATATCAGCTTGATTTTGTATTTTGATTGGTTCATTATACGAAGCTGGATACTTATACGATATGCCGTTCCATTATTCCCCGAGCTCATGTGATTGTAGAGTAGAAGGTATGACGATACCCACATGAAAAAGTGATACACATAAACGTTAAATTATTCATAAACAGAGAACAAATGGATCCAAATTAACTGAACATAGTGGAATGTGTGATCTGTGTCTCCGGGAAGTTTTCGAGGAGTAAGAGACAACAACCCTATCTAAAGTCGAAATTGTTTTTGTGTTGTGGATTATATAGGGCAATTGTTTTGCCGAACTAATAACATTCCATTCCTGGCGTAAACCATACTTATCGCAGAGATTGAAACGTTGCTGAAGGAAAAGAATAAAAGTTTCGATCCATTCTGCACAAACACCCCTTACACCATGATCATAAAGTTTGAACAACAGTGGATTATGATCAACGCAATCGAAAGCACGGCTGAGGTCACAGAACACTCCGATGGGACACTCACCCCTGTCGATATATTCAATTGAGCTGTCATGGAAAGAATAAATTGATGAAGTCGTAGATTTGTGCGGTTTGAAATCCATGCTGGCTATTCGATATGATTTTTTCACTGCAAAGGAACCTCAACAACCTATCAAGAAAGCTATACTCAAATATTTTTGACAAACTGCTGATTACAGTAACTGGTCTATAATTCTGCATGCATGCAGCATTCCTTTTTTTTCAGAATTGGAATCACTCTTCCCGTTCTCAATGCACTAGGAAATCTACCTTCCTGAAATAAGAGGTTGATCAAAAAAAACTAGAGGTTCAATAATTGAATGTAAAATACTCTTTATTATACATACGGGTATTCCGTCTGGTTTGGCAGAGAATTTGTCTTTGAGTTTCTCTCTCAACAGTTTCAGAAGTTCCTCGCTTGTGGAAGGTGTTAGAAACAAAGAAGTGTTATGAGTAATATATGCTCGTAATACTTAATTGGAAGAAAATTGACTTCATTGATTTTATTTTTGAAGTTATTAATAAAATCTTGACAAAACTGGTTTTTCTGCTTCGAGTGAATGAAATGTTTCTTTTTTGAATATGTATCTGGAATATTATTTTCCAAGATGAATAAATCCTTTAGTCTAGTACTCGATTCCTTCACCTCACTATCTACCCAATTTTTATTATGGGGTTAAGTATTACAAGTGGTTCTCAGTGGAAAACTAGTTTCAAATAATATATTAAGTAAGTTGCTGAAAAACAACTCGAAAGCATCATCCATGTCACTCATATCATACAATGAGGACCAACCCACGAAAGAAAGTCTTTCAAATTTTTCTTCGGCTTCTGTACTATATATTATCTCCTCCACAAACATGTTTTCAGACAATGGACCTGTTTTTGATAACTCGAAATGAATGGATCTGTGATCTGACAAATTATTTTCCACTACCACAGCCGCTCCATCCATTCTGTAATTGATGAACATATTGCCAATTGCGGAAATACAAGTCCCATGTATGCGAGTTGACCAACCTACCAACCCATACATGTTGAATCCTGAGAACACACTCTTCAATTTGTTGAAATTCGAATTGAATACACAACAATAGCAATTGAAATCACATTCAAGCTCTCACAGCATATGTTGAAATCACCATCTGGAGATCGATAGAAATTAAGTTAAAAATACTTATCGACATTATCTGTCCAACTTATACCTCAAACTTCGAATTCTTTTTCTATACAAAATTTTTCAAGTCCTAGATTTGTAACTGACAAATAATTACGAATTAGTATGTGATATCGTGCCGAGATATTTTTTTGACAACCACAACAATTTCGATTTCGATGTGGGGACTGTCGATTCCGAATTAAAAAAATTGGACATTGAGAAGATTGATCAAAAAAAGCCTTTCCGATTTCTTCTTCATCTTAGTGAAGAATTGAACACTTTTCTTGGATGCTTGAAAAAACTCAAATGCACACCTCATATTTTGACGTGGTGATACAGAAGTTATATTTCAATTTGGATTTGAACCATTTTTTCAATGGAATAATATCGGTCGATAGGTCCATAATGGTGAATACGCAAAATGATGTAAAAAATTTTTCATACACAATTGAAATACTTGCCATCAATCAAGTTGTCATCATTATTATATATAATCCGTTTTCAACCCATCGTTTAAACTCTTCAATATGAGATGAACACATTCGAAATATAAATGTTATATGACATGATAATTATTTGAATTATTTGAATTCGTCTGAATGCCATTTCATTAATTTGTTAATTATACAAACACATCACTTCGAAAAATGTTGAATGAAATGTTCGCAACTATGTTCTCCGTTTCAGAACAATCACTCCGTAGTGATTATCCCTGAACACCAGAAATCTATAGAAAATCAACTGAGTTCGATGTTTTGAAGGCTCATCGGTGAGATTGAAATATCTCGGTACTAATGTGAAAACTCTCAAGATCAGTTACTCAACACCAAACTGATATCACTAGAACGTTACACTTAACTAGCACGTATCTCCAGAGAATATCAACAATAAATCGATTTCTCTGGAAAAAATTCGAAGAACTGACTACCTCAAATCATCAATAATATAAATGACCGGGAGACGACCGTTGTTAGAGTTTCCGATAGCAGTCCATGGTATTTCAAAATGCGAGACCTGCCCTCAAACAAATTGCCACTCTATGCCTTCGGCTCCGGACGTAGTTCCAAAGCCTGCCGCGCGTTTCATAGCCTGAAATCTGTAAATTACCGACGAGATGGCATGATGCACGGCTTCCTTTCCGCCAAGCATCGCTACACCGTTGCCATTGAAACCAACTCGATTTCGACTGATGAATTGAGTGGGCTGTGCACTGTTCAGAAACAGCAACGTGAAACTGATGTAAACAGTCTGTGAATGAGAACCTCGCAGCTTTGATGGAGTCTTATCCGATTTGAAGGAGAAAATCGATGGGAAATTATGAAAGCGCTGCTGAAGTAATTAATTTGTTCGAGTTGTAAGAGTTCCATTGTTTTTGTCCACAGAACATCATCTGAAGCAAAATATGCAGTTAGTTTGATGGTGGTGGATTGTAATTTCAAGTGAAACCCATGTATTTATTAATGCTTTACCAAACATTTCAACGGGTGCGGCCAGAAGCCTCAACGATTTGGAATAACTCACTGTTTTTTTTTTCGGTAGTGCTTCTGCTATTTCAACCCAGAAAATTCACAGTGCTAGAGGGTCCGTTGGGATATTCGATAGAATTATCTCAGTTGTACTGGTTTGGACGTTGATTGTCTACACAAATTTCTATTACACAAATTAATTAGAAGAATCGTGAAATAATCATTTCAATTCCATTATTCGTGATTTATTATTTTTTTCGTATAAGATTCTTTCGAAGTTGTTGTTATATGTTGTATAGACAATGGAAGTCCAAACCAATATTTTTCGAAATAGACCATAAGGCATTTTGTCGCGAGATACCAGGTACGTACCGAATCTCTCTCATCTCATTCCTTTGATAACAGACGATCGCGAAAATCGAAAATGGTATATCACTCTGACAGTTTCTTGATTCATATTCGGTTAAATTTTTAAAAGTTATTGAGGTCACGGAATTTGAATCAGTTTCATTGATTTCATCATTATTAATTATCATTGAAAATTAATTACAGATTATCAATTCTCGAAAAGCTGGAAGTAATTCGTTTTTAGCGGTTGAATGAACTATTTCAATTTTAGTTTCCACAGGAAGTTTATAAGGAAGATTTACATTTTTTGAGTATTTCTCGTTGAATATATTAATAGCCTACCTGATGAATAATGACATCACACGTCACAGATCACATTTCATTCTTAAGATTATTCGGATCCATCATATCATGAATATGCCATTAGACGTACTGAACCAAATTCTCAGAATGCAGAAATGAACTTTCCAGAAATCATTGAAATATATCCATTTTTTGTAATTCAACGTTTATTCCGATTTATTCTTCAGATTCCCTGGTTTTATTTAAAAATCATGAGTCACCAACATTGCTCAACAACCAAAATCACAACAGTACTTTTGAAGTTATCTGTCAAAAAGTACCAGCCAGCTGATAACGAGCTGTTATGTCTGTAGACCTTTTGGAGTGGTCAGCTAGCATAATATAATATAGACAGGGATGTTTTTCCACCTCCAGACACAAGTAAATATTTAATTAATGGTCTTCCATCGCATGAATAATAAAAAAACGCTGTTACTTTGCCCGTAGTCGTAGCCAACTACCGATCGTGCACTCAGCGTCTTGCGCGACTATGCTGCCTGACTGTAATCAGTTACGATTAAAATATTTGTGAGTGAACATGAGAAACATGCGACCGATCTGGTGAGCACCAGTCGATCGCAGTAATGGTGTACTTCCATATACTTTCTTCGGTCGAGACCTGTCGTTCATGTTGCGATTGAAAAGTGAATGCAACGAAATTTATAGAGGCTAGAAGTTCAACTATAGGTTGCGTATTGCAATATGAGCAGATTTGTCTTCTGTCTGATGAACGTGGGTGTTCAGGTTTCGAACATGTACAAAAAAAGTGAATTGCAACTCACAAAATCTAAAAAAGTTTTCAGGTACTTGTTACAATACCAAACGAAGAAAAAACAGTCAGGTAATTATTCGATAAGACAACGATCGTGCGTGCATGGTATTCTCAACTTTTCACCTAACCCACGGGCGTTGTACTATTGAAAATTCGACTGACTATTTTTATCACAAGCACCTGAATTATTTCAAAGTTTCTAAATATATGACTTGATTATCATTATTTTCACATTATTGCTTCGAGCCAGACCTTCCACCTCTATCCTAATACAGGTGACTGACTGAGACAACTAACTGTGCCTTATATGCAATGGGTAACTTTCACTAAGAATTTCAGCCTTTGTGAAATCATCACAATAATTTTTCAACCGCGACAGTTTGCGAGGGCACTCATCTGTCCTATAAAACGCCTGACCGACCAGATTATATGCATGTACACCAGTTCTGCAAACGGCCATCAGAAAACTAACTTCCGTCATATCAGATGATTTTTTGGCCCCAAGAGTTCATATACTACAACAAATGTGTTCAAGTGATTCTCGATGGAAATTTCTTTGATGCCCCAATGACGCAGGCTGATCTTCTGAAGAGTTCCCAAAGAGCACAAATTATTGGTTTTGAATTTTTCGTTCCTGGAGATGTCAGCTCAGTCGATAATAGGCTTGTTTTGTGTTTCGATCATAATAATAATAATAATAATAAATATACTTTATTGTCTGAAGATTGAATCTTGTTGACAAAGCATCAAATTAGATACATGTATATATAAAACACAGACATCTTTTACAAACACATATACGTGGCATACAGGTTCCATACACGAACACTTCAAAATTGCCTTTATAAACATAAACAAAATAACATATATACAACATAAAATATATACTAGATAAAATACTTTACTTCAGAAGCGATCGTCGTAAAATTCATGCAAACTATAATAGGTTGAGATCTATTGAAAAAAATGCAGGGTCGTTGTTCGTATAGGTTTCACTGAATGATCAGGAGTTCGTGACCATTCATAAGCACATGAATTCTGAAATCACCACGTCAGTTCTTCTCTGTTATACGTATAACAATTGAAATCACATATCTATAAATCCATTAAAAACATTATAGATGTGAACTGAATCATTTGAAAATGTCTGTTGATAATTCTGTTTTAGGGCTGTATTATTAAATAGTGTCAGATTGATTGATCGTTCCCAAACTCGATAAAGAGAAACAAATTCAATTCTACTATATCGGAGTTTTACAATTACTCAATTCCATCCATCACTGATAGGCTCACTGATTCAACTCTACAGTTAAAAGAAATGAGCATTATACGAATTTGGGTATTAACATATACCTATTTCTTGAAGTCATCCTAAAGTTCCACATATATTTCAGAACTCTACGTAAAGTGTGAAAAAATAATAATTAAAATACTCAACCGACTTCTTCCACTTGAGACAAAAATATCATCTCAATTCAAGACCTATTTTTCTGTGCTATTAAAACTGAAACTATCCAATCATGATTTTTTCATTTCAATCAATTTCCAACAGGTACATCGATATCCCATCGCATACATTTACATACCATTAGGCATACATCCGATATCAGCTTGATTTTGTATTTTGATTGGTTCATTATACGAAGCTGGATACTTATACGATATGCCGTTCCATTATTCCCCGAGCTCATGTGATTGTAGAGTAGAAGGTATGACGATACCCACATGAAAAAGTGATACACATAAACGTTAAATTATTCATAAACAGAGAACAAATGGATCCAAATTAACTGAACATAGTGGAATGTGTGATCTGTGTCTCCGGGAAGTTTTCGAGGAGTAAGAGACAACAACCCTATCTAAAGTCGAAATTGTTTTTGTGTTGTGGATTATATAGGGCAATTGTTTTGCCGAACTAATAACATTCCATTCCTGGCGTAAACCATACTTATCGCAGAGATTGAAACGTTGCTGAAGGAAAAGAATAAAAGTTTCGATCCATTCTGCACAAACACCCCTTACACCATGATCATAAAGTTTGAACAACAGTGGATTATGATCAACGCAATCGAAAGCACGGCTGAGGTCACAGAACACTCCGATGGGACACTCACCCCTGTCGATATATTCAATTGAGCTGTCATGGAAAGAATAAATTGATGAAGTCGTAGATTTGTGCGGTTTGAAATCCATGCTGGCTATTCGATATGATTTTTTCACTGCAAAGGAACCTCAACAACCTATCAAGAAAGCTATACTCAAATATTTTTGACAAACTGCTGATTACAGTAACTGGTCTATAATTCTGCATGCATGCAGCATTCCTTTTTTTTCAGAATTGGAATCACTCTTCCCGTTCTCAATGCACTAGGAAATCTACCTTCCTGAAATAAGAGGTTGATCAAAAAAAACTAGAGGTTCAATAATTGAATGTAAAATACTCTTTATTATACATACGGGTATTCCGTCTGGTTTGGCAGAGAATTTGTCTTTGAGTTTCTCTCTCAACAGTTTCAGAAGTTCCTCGCTTGTGGAAGGTGTTAGAAACAAAGAAGTGTTATGAGTAATATATGCTCGTAATACTTAATTGGAAGAAAATTGACTTCATTGATTTTATTTTTGAAGTTATTAATAAAATCTTGACAAAACTGTTTTTTCTGCTTCGAGTGAATGAAATGTTTCTTTTTTGAATATGTATCTGGAATATTATTTTCCAAGATGAATAAATCCTTTAGTCTAGTACTCGATTCCTTCACCTCACTATCTACCCAATTTTTATTATGGGGTTAAGTATTACAAGTGGTTCTCAGTGGAAAACTAGTTTCAAATAATATATTAAGTAAGTTGCTGAAAAACAACTCGAAAGCATCATCCATGTCACTCATATCATACAATGAGGACCAACCCACGAAAGAAAGTCTTTCAAATTTTTCTTCGGCTTCTGTACTATATATTATCTCCTCCACAAACATGTTTTCAGACAATGGACCTGTTTTTGATAACTCGAAATGAATGGATCTGTGATCTGACAAATTATTTTCCACTACCACAGCCGCTCCATCCATTCTGTAATTGATGAACATATTGCCAATTGCGGAAATACAAGTCCCATGTATGCGAGTTGACCAACCTACCAACCCATACATGTTGAATCCTGAGAACACACTCTTCAATTTGTTGAAATTCGAATTGAATACACAACAATAGCAATTGAAATCACATTCAAGCTCTCACAGCATATGTTGAAATCACCATCTGGAGATCGATAGAAATTAAGTTAAAAATACTTATCGACATTATCTGTCCAACTTATACCTCAAACTTCGAATTCTTTTTCTATACAAAATTTTTCAAGTCCTAGATTTGTAACTGACAAATAATTACGAATTAGTATGTGATATCGTGCCGAGATATTTTTTTGACAACCACAACAATTTCGATTTCGATGTGGGGACTGTCGATTCCGAATTAAAAAAATTGGACATTGAGAAGATTGATCAAAAAAAGCCTTTCCGATTTCTTCTTCATCTTAGTGAAGAATTGAACACTTTTCTTGGATACTTGAAAAAACTCAAATGCACACCTCATATTTTGACGTGGTGATACAGAAGTTATATTTCAATTTGGATTTGAACCATTTTTTCAATGGAATAATATCGGTCGATAGGTCCATAATGGTGAATACGCAAAATGATGTAAAAAAATTTTCATACACAATTGAAATACTTGCCATCAATCAAGTTGTCATCATTATTATATATAATCCGTTTTCAACCCATCGTTTAAACTCTTCAATATGAGATGAACACATTCGAAATATAAATGTTATATGACATGATAATTATTTGAATTATTTGAATTCGTCTGAATGCCATTTCATTAATTTGTTAATTATACAAACACATCACTTCGAAAAATGTTGAATGAAATGTTCGCAACTATGTTCTCCGTTTCAGAACAATCACTCCGTAGTGATTATCCCTGAACACCAGAAATCTATAGAAAATCAACTGAGTTCGATGTTTTGAAGGCTCATCGGTGAGATTGAAATATCTCGGTACTAATGTGAAAACTCTCAAGATCAGTTACTCAACACCAAACTGATATCACTAGAACGTTACACTTAACTAGCACGTATCTCCAGAGAATATCAACAATAAATCGATTTCTCTGGAAAAAATTCGAAGAACTGACTACCTCAAATCATCAATAATATAAATGACCGGGAGACGACCGTTGTTAGAGTTTCCGATAACAGTCCATGGTATTTCAAAATGCGGGACCTGCCCTCAAACAAATTGCCACTCTATGCCTTCGGCTCCGGACGTAGTTCCAAAGCCTGCCGCGCGTTTCATAGCCTGAAATCTGTAAATTACCGACGAGATGGCATGATGCACGGCTTCCTTTCCGCCAAGCATCGCTACACCGTTGCCATTGAAACCAACTCGATTTCGACTGATGAATTGAGTGGGCTGTGCACTGTTCAGAAACAGCAACGTGAAACTGATGTAAACAGTCTGTGAATGAGAACCTCGCAGCTTTGATGGAGTCTTATCCGATTTGAAGGAGAAAATCGATGGGAAATTATGAAAGCGCTGCTGAAGTAATTAATTTGTTCGAGTTGTAAGAGTTCCATTGTTTTTGTCCACAGAACATCATCTGAAGCAAAATATGCAGTTAGTTTGATGGTGGTGGATTGTAATTTCAAGTGAAACCCATGTATTTATTAATGCTTTACCAAACATTTCAACGGGTGCGGCCAGAAGCCTCAACGATTTGGAATAACTCACTGTTTTTTTTTTCGGTAGTGCTTCTGCTATTTCAACCCAGAAAATTCACAGTGCTAGAGGGTCCGTTGGGATATTCGATAGAATTATCTCAGTTGTACTGGTTTGGACGTTGATTGTCTACACAAATTTCTATTACACAAATTAATTAGAAGAATCGTGAAATAATCATTTCAATTCCATTATTCGTGATTTATTATTTTTTTCGTATAAGATTCTTTCGAAGTTGTTGTTATATGTTGTATAGACAATGGAAGTCCAAACCAATATTTTTCGAAATAGACCATAAGGCATTTTGTCGCGAGATACCAGGTACGTACCGAATCTCTCTCATCTCATTCCTTTGATAACAGACGATCGCGAAAATCGAAAATGGTATATCACTCTGACAGTTTCTTGATTCATATTCGGTTAAATTTTTAAAAGTTATTGAGGTCACGGAATTTGAATCAGTTTCATTGATTTCATCATTATTAATTATCATTGAAAATTAATTACAGATTATCAATTCTCGAAAAGCTGGAAGTAATTCGTTTTTAGCGGTTGAATGAACTATTTCAATTTTAGTTTCCACAGGAAGTTTATAAGGAAGATTTACATTTTTTGAGTATTTCTCGTTGAATATATTAATAGCCTACCTGATGAATAATGACATCACACGTCACAGATCACATTTTATTCTTAAGATTATTCGGATTCATCATATCATGAATATGCCATTAGACGTACCGAACCAAATTCTCAGAATGCAGAAATGAACTTTCCAGAAATCATTGAAATATATCCATTTTTTGTAATTCAACGTTTATTCCGATTTATTCTTCAGATTCCCTGGTTTTATTTAAAAATCATGAGTCACCAACATTGCTCAACAACCAAAATCACAACAGTACTTTTGAAGTTATCTGTCAAAAAGTACCAGCCAGCTGATAACGAGCTGTTATCATGGTATCTGATTTCACAAACCGTTGACGTACACTTGGCGACAGAAATATTCATACTGATGGTTGCGAAAACGTGTCGGTATACAAATGTTAGGTACCATTACACACCTGGTATATCGCGATAAAATTTCTCTTGTCAACCGCATTTAAGAAGACAAATTCACCTTGCCTAAAATGAGATAGGTACGCACTAAGTTTGAAATCAAATGACATATATGATGAAAAATAGAGAGCAATGTGCTTTTTCAATAGAAGCACGCAAAGAGTCTTCGTTTGATGAGTTCACTGAATGGGTGATTCATAAGAATTGAAAGCACCCAATGATACAAATAGAAATAATTCCTGCAAATTTGACAGCAACTCCCACATTCTACTATAAATTCCATGGCCTACCATTACCTTCCGGGGAGAATATCTGATAACGATTTCACTTTTAGAGTGATCGGAACGTTCTTATCATCAGGGGTTCGTTCTTACCTGGAAAGAATAATAAGAGAAATATTTAACTTATTCATTATTGCCACTGGATCATCAAAATTTCGCAAAACAATGAAGGGTAGCTTATAAACCGTGATGAACAAAATAAAAATAATTATTTCCATGCATGAAAATTCGAGATGGTACTAAAAGGAGATCTCACTTGTGCCTCACAATAAAATAATCAATGACTTAAGCATATACACACTCTGCCAACTATTTCGTAACGCAACCGCATACAAATATTTTCATGGGTTTATAAAATTAAAGAATATTTAATAAACTTCCTCATTGGCTACACTTCTCTGGCACTGTCCTTTGTGAGGAGGGATGGACCTGATTTTCCTCTCAGCAACAAAGTGGTAAGTTGGGACCAATATTCAGTTTCCCTGGACTGGAACGATCTATTCAAGGATGATCGACGAGGCACAGGATAACATCAGCCTATCGAGACTCAATCCCGTTGTCGAAGGGGAGTTGACTCAAGGGTAGAAGGCCCCAAACGATCTAGGGGTGGAAGATCAAGCCTTAGAGGAAAACAACCATTCAAAAAAGTTGAACCATAGATTTTCGAAAAACAAGAGGTGGAAACATAGGAATATTCAACTCACGTGGATGGAGGGTGGTTTGAAACGTAGCTGTCCTACTGCAAGGAAAGGAGAGCAAAATGCCGGTGAACACAAAAAAAATATCCGACTAAGTCGATAGCTAGAGGAGTAATAGCAAACACAACAGGATGATTTCAACAAGAATTGTAAATCAACCCACAAAGTACTCACCACTGAATTTATATAGTGCTGAGTACTAACTGAGTGCTGAGTGCTAATTAATTTAATACTCAACTCGGAGAAATTTTAACAACACAAAGTTAAACTCTAAACGACGTCGGCAGAAGTGGTATTACCACATGAATTGAGAAGGATGTTTTTTTTTTCGAAAATGGAAGTTCCAAAGGCGTAGTTCAACGAAGGTGAATAAGATCTCGAAATGATGACTCAGGGGCGGATCCACGGGGGGGGTTTTCGGGTCCGGACCCCCCCCATTGGGAAAATAAGAGATATTTTTTTTCAATTTGTATCGGCTCGTAATTTCCAAATTTTGTTAGGGATCGAAAAAATGTCACATGAGCAAGACAAAAAAATAAAATAGAATAAATTTTTTTGCTTTAAAATTGAAAAACTTCAATAATTATTATTACATTCCATTGAAAACTAAAGAGCAGGCTACATTTAAACATTAGTAAATTTTCGAGGTTTTTTGGCGCAGTATTCGAAAAATTAGACTTTTTACATTTGTGATGAGTATTGTGTATGCCGGTAACGATTTGAATATACTATGTATGAGTAGAATATGCTGTTGATTCGGCTAAATCAACTCGATTCGATTCAAAAAAAGTAAAGTTTCGAACCTACTTTACCTTCTGGCTACACCTTCAAATTTTGCTCATGTCAATCTCTTTCACCTTTTTTTTTGGATCTTGACTAGTTGTTGCTATACGGTAGCTCATGATTTTCTGGCAATCAGAACATGCAACATGGCCATAGAACATATGTAAGCCAGACCAACAGACGTATGACAAGTAGAGTATACGAACATCAACTTGCTGTCCGAAAATCAGACACATCTTCAGCTCTGTCCAAACATCATCAAGAGACAGGACACAATATAGACTTTGCGAACGCTAAGACCATCGCCACAGCAAAAACACTACAAGCTCGTATAATTCGCGAGGCCATCGAAATCGAGAAGCGACCTTCCTGCTTAAATAAACGTGACGACGGCCAGAGACTTCCAACTGCATGGAAACCCCTAATTTCCAGATGCCCAGTCCCCACCAAGACATCCGACGGTCCTTTAGTAGCACCCGCTGCTATAAATCCTACCCAACATCCCTCGATACCTCAGTTCGATCTAAGGAATAGGCAGATTGAGACCTTAGAAAGAACTCGTGACGAGACCTGGGGAGTAGGCAGATTGAGGCCCCGGCGTCAAGTCACAAACCCTTGCCCCCTGTGATAACACCTGAGGAGTAGGCAGATTGAGACCTCAGCGTGAAGTCACATTCACCTCTTGAAAATGGCTCCAAAATCGGAGCCGAAACGTCGAGAACAAAACTCCAGACGCGGTTCAACCCGAACTCAACAACAACACACAACTGACCGCGGAAACCTATCCGAACACACACACACACATATATATATATATATATATATATATATATATATATATATATATATATATATATATATATATATATATATATATATATATTGTAATTCATATTATACATTTACATATTGTAGCGTCTTGAAAAAGAAAATAAACATTTTCGAAAGCTCGACAAAAACAAAGAGAACAGCCTAATTTTGAGTTATAGACCCCCCCCTTGACCTGATCCTGGATCCGCCACTGTGATGACTGAATTTATCAATACAAGGATTTAGGTATATCGACTCAGGAAACCCGTGATGGCAAAAACTCATTTCTGACGAAATATTTCTGGCAGTAAATAATGCTCGGCAATTACAAAAAAAAAAAACGTGAAAGTTATGTTCACATCGCAAGAACCTCAGGGCACGGTCATGAATAAGATTCGACTTCAGTTCACTATATTTATTCATGAATAGTCCCTCAGAGTAAATAACCTATATGAAAAGTATGTATTTAACAAGCGGTATCGATATTTCTGAAGGCTCTCCTCCTATAATAGAAATGATTGAGGTGGAATAATTTTATTTGAACTATAAAAATTTGAACACGTAACAATGCATTGTTTATAGAGAAATCGGATATCGTAAACGGCATTTGAACTGTTTTTGTGACGCCATCCAAACATTAATGGCTATATTTCTGTTTACTCGACAATGTTAGCCAAAGTTTTCTTCTCTGAAGGCATTGTTTTATCATATGGAAACATCATTTGATGGTATGGATACTACGGGTAGATGGCGCTAGTGATTTCGTTTCCAAGTCATTTTCTTACAGACGTCGTAGCTTGATTTCCGTATTTTCTTGACTACTCAAACATAATTTCACAAGATGGCATTCAATTCAGGAAAAGAAGTTGAATTTTTTGACGACATCGTAGATAATTCATATTTTGAAGAATATTTCAAAGCTAGAACTTAATTATAAACTATCATTGTCAACTCTTTTTCGGAATTTCATCATCTCTCTCCCATCATTTTATTCATAGTGACATACATAAATCTGCATCTATTTTACCCGTCAATGAAGAAAACTTTGTCGTGCATTGTCAAGTGAATCACTTTGAATTAAATCAGCTTGATACAATTCGTTCAGGCCAGTCTTAACCTACCAACACAGTAGGTTAATGAACTACCACCCGTCATAAAGCAACTACTCCCTGGACTAATATCACAAAGCGCGTTGAATGATATCCGACTGGTGTCAGTGCAGGATACAACTACTTTTCGGAACCACTTTCACATTCACTGAACCTTCTTATAATCACCAACCCAAATGCTGCCAAACAAATATAAATTAAGTATCTGATACATTCCAAATTTCAGTTAGTGAACGTGACATGACATCAATCAGGAGATGTCACAACTCAAATCTGCACATTGGAAACGTTGACTGAAGTTTTCGGTTCACATTTTTTTATATAACTATTATTGTTTATAATATGGACATTCAAAAAACCCAACTGTTTTCATTTCACTCTGACCCATCTCATTTTATTATATTTGCTTGCTTTCACGAATTCGGTCACGGGTTTCAACTGTATTGAATTCAATTAACTCCGAAAATTCAATCATTCAACAGGAAACATTTCCAACCTCATTCAAACAAAAACAAAACATGTTAGGTACTCGTGTGGGTGTTTCCCTACACAGAGATTTTCGACATTGTTAAATGTGCAGAGGAAGCATGGAATCATGAAAATTCCTACGATAATATTGGAATAGATACTGGTTGGTTTGCCAAATCACCTGTAATAGACGGTTGCCGAACACAAAACTACTTGAACATATGCTTCCAACGTTGAATTCATACAGAAAAATCACTCGTTCCGCCCATATCTGAAGCAGTATCAGAAAAATAGCATGAAATTATATCTATTCCCTCATATGAAACGTTATCTAAACGTGACCTTTTTTATTTTCCAATAAAAATGAACTGTGAATGCTGGCGTTCCCAATACACCTGAGGTATAGTTTCTCTCAAAACATCTTCATGATTACAGAAGATGCGAATAAATTTGTTCAGTTCCAAGCATCTAGAGTTTCCGAAGGAAACGCGAAAAGAAAAATCTTTGATCGTATCTCTATTTTGATACATTATATGCAGAGAAATGATTTTTGAGGTTTCAATGGAATATCAGGATATTGTTTTTTTGCTAGGTACTATTGCTGAAATTTTTATATTTTAGAAACGCCTTCATCCTACCAGAGTGAAAACCTCCAGCAAGAAATAACTCATTTCGAATGACATATAACTCGTTCTCTTGGAACAGGTCCTGCCAATCAATTGAATTTTCAGTGAGAATGAACATTGCAAATTCCTGAATGATTGTATTCAGAAATTTCAAGCGGAACATTTTTTTTTTGCTAGTGGGTATAGGAAAACGACAATGGGAATTCGTTATTCGCCTATACACAAGGAGTCAATTGTCATACTGAGAATATAGGGGAGGAATCATAATAGCTCATGAAATGAATAATTCGCGAATCCTTTTTAGAGAACCAGAAGTAAGCTGAAATAACTTGCTAATCGTGATTATTATTAAAATTCTAATTTCCTATTCAAGATTGGGATTTAACGGAAATCGTCAAGAAAATTTGAATTTTGATGTTAACGAATGTGTGTGATATTTTACTAAAATGATTTATCAGTAAAAAAATATCCAAGAAAATAGTCAGATCAAGTAATTTACTACCAAGCACATAAAGAGGTTGTCTTGCTGGTATGCCGTAACTAGATTATCTCAGAACGGATGCTAGTAGTTTTCGCTGCATTTCACAAAAGGAGAAATAAATAACACAAGGAACTCATGATTGATAAGTAAGACTCTTACAAAAGATTGTTTCACACTTGTCAATGCGTAATTAGAGCATTCACTTCATTCCGCTCTCTTTCAACATTTGAATTGTGAAATGAAAACTTGAGGACAATCCTCTTACAATCTAAAAGAGGCTATCGACGAAAACACATATCGCTCTATCTGACAGGGGTCTGTTGTCGAACTTTTTGATGCTTGAAGCTGTATTTTTCTTGATAACACTCAGCTGGAACGTGGCCTATATAAAAGATTCTAGGGTTGTTATATCCAAAAAGATATACAGAAGAATCTCCTCCCCTTCTAATTAACAAATGCAGACAAGAGTGTCAGGTTAGAATGAGAAATCATGTTGTTTCAAGATTTTCCTTTCAGTTCATCACTATTTTTTCACTCTCTTCAGTATCACACGGAAGATAGAACATTATAATGTTCAGAAAACATCGCGTGAACAACGTGGAAAAAAAGAAACGATTTTAGTATCCACTCAGAAATTTCAAAGCTTTTCGGAAAACACTTTTCTTCGTGAGAGATTTCCAAACGTTACTGTTATGTTGGTAAACGTCTCTTGAGGAGCAGGAGTGCAACAGATTCCATGCTCGAATACATGGATCCTTATGTCAGCTATGGAACACGAAATGACATCAAACAATCATCAACAAAACGAATTGCTTCGTTGGCAATGGAATCTTGAATAATCTATGTACGGTTCGGTACTACACTACACAAGTGAAATCACTATCCTGAGGAGCTCAAAACGCAGAAATTTCTCTGGGATAGAAAACCAGATGTTCCTGAAGCCATTATCAGCAATCGATTTTACGTGTTTGTCCTTATGAGAAAGCATTGACAATAGTACATCCGAGCATCGGGATGGATACTACTCACTTGTGGTATCGAAATAATAAGTGATGACTTTCTTGGAGGCGACAAATATCTGGCGAACATTGAATTTCACCAAATTTTAGAAATCCCTTTTCATATCATTGTGAGAGCCTTCTTTTTTCTCTTTGAATTCTGCAGCGGGATTCTCATCTCTTGACACGACAGCTGTCGTTTCGACAAAATGAAATTTGCTATTTTCATGTTTCATATCGAAAAGTGAGTATCGACTACAAATGTAATTTTTACTCGTCATCTTATGAGCTGTCGAGAAGTCAATTTTGTGAGGTTTTGACTAGGTATTTGTGGTAGTTTTTGAAAAATGTCGTCATTTCGACCAAAAGAAAAACACATGCAAATGAAAAACGGAAAATGAAATCTTCCCATGAAAACTTCCTTCAGTTCATTTTTTTCCCTTCTTGTTCCTGGAAATCTTATTTTATTGAAGCAGATATGCTCTTCGATTACATTAGTAATTTCATGTATTAAACACAAATATTATTTTTTGAGTTCAGAATAACTATAGACGAAAAGACAGTCCTACCGATGTACACTTGTCTGGCTTACTCCCAGGTTGAAATCTTCACCAACTGCCCTCTGATAGAAACCAGTCACATAAAAGCGCAAAGCTTCCAGAACTTTTTGTTTTGGACTGACATCTCGGATTCTATACCTAGGTTCTGGTATATACTGCGCCAAAGGTTGCACGACACTGAAAACAAATCTGTTTATTCCAAATAGTTCCTGAAAACGGGCCTCTGGAATTTTAACAACACTGAATTCTCGCCAAATTCGTCGTCTACGATTTCTAAAAGTAAAATTTCATGTCGACGTCTAATTTCATTGACAATTGGCAACATACGCAATATCTATTCTATTATTTTCAGGGGTAATATAATAAGTGGTATGATTATTACCGATAATTTTTTGGAATATTAATGAATTGCAATCCCAAAGCTGAAAATACAACGAGTCCGCAGGACGAGTTGTATTTTCTTGCATTGGGATTGCCAATGAATTGATATTCCAAAAAATTATAGGTTATTAATCATACCACGAATTATATTTAGGACGACAATATAACCCCTGTTTGAGCAAAAATTGTTGAATTGCCTGGTAATTGATTCTTTATTTCTGGCCGTATTCAAGGGAATACTCTTTTCCACTGCTTCATCTATGATACCAATCGCCATTTGTCCCCAACGATCGCTCATATTGATTAAGAAATATAATTAATCAAAACACATAGATTTGACGTTCATAATTTAAATCATTATTTTCACTTGACAGCTAGTAAAACAAAAACTAAGCAGGTTTATCACCGTGAAAATACAGCGACAAGCTATATTTTTACTGTAATTCGGATTCTATTGGCTGAATTTCAAAATTTGAAATAGACTGATTGGTTGTTAAGCAAGGAGATATATTGTCGTAAATATATTAATATTTCTCATTCAGGGCTCAACTGAAACAAACTCAAATGATACGTTAGAATGACATGATTGGCATAACAAATGTTTCATTATTGGAATTAAGAAGATGTCGTCTGCTACGACATACGTAACCTCTCGACTAGTTATTCAACATGTGATGAGAATCATTCCACTCTCTATGTCGAGAAGACTGTCGAAAAGTGACAACCGGTCGATACATATCGAGTCGAGAGATAAGAATCCCGCTGCTGGTTTCACGAGGAAATAAAAAAAAAGTGGAAGATGACCGGAATGTATATTGTTACAATATTTCCCAAGAGTTCGTTTATTAAAACTCCAAACAACCCTACAACCCTTTCATTTCAACTCTTTATCGCAATACAATACAATACAATCACTCAAATTGCTCCGCTAACTACCCAACGCCCTGTACTAAAACTCTCTGTAATAGGAATTCTCTACTTCTGCACTAAGCAATACCACAGCTCTCTCCGATAAAAACTCTGTAGAAAACTCTCCTCCTTTCCACTAAGCTGGAATCTCTGATAACTATCTATCTGCCGTAGTGATGAATCGCTTCCGTATATATACTTGCTTACACCTATGGAGAATCTTCCAATCAAATCTCGATGATCGAATGCGAGACGAGATCGTAGGTAAACAATCAAAAATAATGAGTGTGCTAGAATAGAAACCTGTGAAAAATTTGCACTGGTGATGAATGAGTTATCGGATGAAACTGGTAAAAGGGGAAGAGATAAAATAATTCATAGTTTATGCAGACTTTATTAAAACATCTTCAGAAGGTTTGAATGATACGACATCAATTGAAAACTGATCAAAAACGCTCATGCTGAGGTATGAAAAAATTCAGGGGTGTAAAGCTGATTCAAACTCAAAAAGTTTGTCTGTCATTAAAACCGATTTTTCGTTTGAGAATTCACGATTCTGCTCTCTTGCAGGGCCTTCGGAACGAACGAAGTGAAGGCGGGAAAGAGGAGGTTAGTTTGTTTGTTGTGAGTTCGTTTTGTGTGGTTTGTGTAGTTTTCTTCCCATTCTGTTGAAACTATGCAAAAACTGTTTTCCCATCATGCTGACATCAATTGTTGAAACTTCCCATTAACCAAGGAATCTTCTAGAAAATCGTTACACTTACTTTGGATCTCATTGAATGTGTGTATCGGAAATTTGGTGAAAATAATCAGAAGGGAACCAACTCCCAGCAAATTTCAACTCCACTAGAAATGAATAACATTCAGTGATGAAATGTTATATGCAACAATTTTTTTATACCATTTAAACCCGGGTTTCCATAGCTATACATCCGTGCGCAAAATGTTTATTCCTACCTACACTTCGATAGCGTTTTGTTCAAATGTGATTGGATGATAATGGTTCGTATTGGAAGGTAGTGGCTCGGATTTAATTGCGAGGAAAAAACAAAAACTGTTTTGAAACCCGCTTTTCCTCCTCAAGTATTATCAATTTCTGATATGATGCCAATATAGGGGGTAATAG
>JAVJAQ010004672.1:0-160899 GCA_032362365.1 Zygogramma bicolorata | reverse complement strand
CATCGCATCGCCCTGAACATGATTAAGGCTGTGTCATTCAACTCCTTAAGGGCCATTTGTATAGGTTCAGTTCTAATATGATGTGTGTCAGATTCTTCTTCTTAATCGCCACCTGGGGCTGAAACTAACCTATACCTAAGTAGCAAAAACATCTTAGACCAATAGAGAGTTGAAGTGCTGCCATGAACGTTAACGTAAACATACAAATTGACAGCTACGCATGCGTAGTTTCGCCTTGTTTACGTTTACGTCCAGAACTTGTTTACGGGTCTAAGTTATCTTGCGGGCGCTAACGGATACGTTAAAGATCAACGTACGTTATTCGAAGAATATACGAATCACACCGATGAGTTGCGAATGACCGAATTTTGAAACTTCATTTGGCGAGGGAGGTATATGGCCATTATCCCTATCAGGATCCGAAGAAATGGACTCCAATTCAGATCAACATGATTCAAATTACAGGAATAAGTGTTAGCATTAGAACTATAAAAGAGATGATTTAAAATTTAGGGAGGAAACATTCAGCTTAGGCTGGATAATCAGTTATTGAGAATGCAGTTTCTTGAATATTTTAGATTAAGTACCTACCGTTTCCATCAGTAGGAATCAACTTTCATTATCTTGAAACTAAAATTTAATATGCATAGTGAAATATTTATTGGCATTTGTTTATAATTTCCAGAAACCCAATTACATTGTTTGGCTGAGAGCCGATTTCAGATTCCCAATCAGGTCTATTCTGCGGTGCCTTATTGATTCTTGAATATCATCAGATTATTGAAAAATATTCAATAATAAGACCAATAATGCTATTATGGTGCAAATCAAAATTTTTCAATACACAATATTTCTTGAAGATATTTCAGGAATCTTTATGGTATATATTCATTTCCATAACAGTTATCGATTATTTTCAATAACCATTGCAATATTCAATATTGAAAGTTATTCAAGATTCGCTAGAATAGACCTGAATATAATGATAGTAGCGTGAAGCTTCGAAGGTACCACTTTTTAAATTAAATAAAATTCATTTTATTCATAACAAAACGATATTTTATTTAATGAAAAATAAAAACATCTTGATCCTAATAAAGGTACTAATCTCAGACTTTCTCTTCCGAATAATATATTTTTGTTCAGGAGTCAATACGCTCTAAATCTCAGAATTCACATCCGCGCAAATCCTCACAAACGATCTATTAATCCACGGTTATTCCGAAGCGATGAAAATGCTCACAAATGGCGTAATCATTGGTAATAACCATATATGTAATAACCCACAAAACGGCAGCACTGGTTAACGGCTAACATTAACGTCGTGTATGGTAGCGACTTCAACTCAATTTCATGAAACCCGTAAACGTTATATTTCATAACGTCTACGTTGAGGTCTACGTATTGCAATCACTTCAACTCTCTAATATTGGTTCAATATGACGGGAATATTAAGGACATACCGTTTTGACTATATTGGTACAATATTATAAATAACAAAAAAAATTATATTCTAATAATATCAATTAATATTTCTTTGTTTTTCTATTCAGACCCATTCAATTTTTCTTCACCAACCAATCAACCTGAGAAATTTTCTCATTCACATGTACTTACCCAATACCAAACTGGAAAAAAACTCTGGCTGCTGCGGGGCTTGAACTCACGACCTCCACTATGTCTATATCATTGTCGACCACTGTACACTCTACAGCACGGAGGAACTTATTTCAAGAAGAAGTTGCGTGGCATAAATGTGGTGACAAGTTTTGTTCAAGACAACATGAAAATGTTAGAAAGTTTTGCAATGAAAATCTATTTGAAAAAACACTGAAGGATCACTGTCTGTGATGGCAGTTTGGAATATGAAACTTGCTGTGCAAAAAGTTCTGGACGAAATTTCCTGGTATTGAATGAAATTCTCCACACATCGATATTTCAATTTTCTAACTTTTTCTAAGGATTATTCATCATGAATATTGTATTACCAATATTGATAACTGTTTGAATTCACTAGGTGATCATTCTCAAAATCCCGATACCCCTCTTGTGATTTAAAAATTTCAATATTTCCATTTTACTATGAAAACAATATCCAAGCAATATCAGAATATCGTCTATATTGCATTATTATGCCAATATGCCATCCAATTTGATAATTCAATATTGTAATCTACGCTCCCAAACGATGTCAAATATATGTTGAAATTCCGATGTTAAAAATTGAGTACATACATAATATGCAAACGATATTGAAATACCTATGTTGTTGAACTGAAATTATTTTATTATCACCTGATAAGCTAATTCTGATATTGGTAATAAGTTATTGAAGTTATCAAATCCATATATTATCAATATCCAACCTTACAAAATGCAGTTGCAATTTATTGACGATATTGAACCAATATTTAATTGGAACATCTTTTTTTTTAATATTAATTCCTATTATTTCAGCATCAATTTTCCACTTTCGATATATCTATATTGGCCCAATCTGAATTCGGGGTTCAGCCAATATGATGTGCTACTTACGGCCTTGTATTCTGTGCATTATTTTATTCAAACAAAAGTTGACATAAATTACCAATATTGAATCTTTAATCGATTTTGCATGTACCTACTAATAGTAACTACTTATTAAAGAAGTATGCTCAAAATGATTCTATAGGTAACTCAAAATAGCAAGTTATGAAATTGGATTTTCAAATTCATCCAGTCACTCTGTATTTCAGGAAGTGTTTTTATTTATCAACTCATTATTCATCACTGAGCATGACAAGTGCATTTTCTTCTGTACTTACAATTAGAGATATATAGCAAAAAAAAGTACCACCTCTAATTATTTGAGTTCAGACTTAATTAAAACCATAAATAAGAAAAGTGAAAGTTGGCAATCTTGTTAATTGCCGCAGGCGCCTACAGAGAATTACGGGCAACCTTTGTGCTTAATACGATTCTAAATATTTCACACCACCTCATTATTCAGTTCACCATGCACTATATGTAACCCTTGCAAGGCCTAAGGAAATTTATATCGCTTTTCCGTTTAGGGAATATTGGAAGGAAAAGGGAAATTAAATGAGCGGTGGCTAGTACATAATTGGTATTTTGAGTGTCATGTGAGTCGAAATTCGTAGAAAAATGAACGAAAAATTACTATGTAACTATTATTCATTCTTCCATTCAGTCACTTTTTTGTCGTCTGATAATAGAAATCTAGATGAATCATGAAGTTAACAAAACTCCCATAAATTTCAAGTAATGACAATGAAATCAGTTGCAACCGTTGCGTCTTTTGCCAACCAAGGTGGCATTTTCAAGAGAATCATTCACATTGGACCCAAAGATTATATTATTAATGATAATGATATGTCCCCATTCACTGAATGCAAGTGAAGTAACATTTTGCACTCAAACATACATAATGAACCTACAGCTGTTTTCGAACTCAATCGTTGGTAAGTACTTATATAATATAATAGAGTTCAATATCAGATTGGTGATATTGATTTTATTCTGAACCAGAATTTTAATGTAGCTTTCCGCCACTGTTTTGGAATTCAATTGTTTTAAGATCTGTATCATAATGGAAAATCTGTATCGTAATGAGCTTCATTACGATTCAGATTTTTAATCCGTTTTTATTATAGTACGGGTGTGAAAAAAAAGTACACGTTTGCATACACGAAATCACTGACTTTGCCTTCCAGTGCCTGTTGTACTACTTCACTGCAAAATACCTTTTTATGAATTTTATTGGAAAATCTCTCATAAAGGATTGGGTAAATATAATTTATTTTGGACATTAAAAAATAATTATATAGGCACTCAAATCCAAATAAAAGATTGAAAGGTATTCTGATCAAAGAAAAACAAATTGAAAATTCAATTGATCAAAAAATAAAAATGGTGACAAAAAATTCGAGAATGAAATAGTAAAATAAAAAAAATTGAAACGAGAAATATGAATCAATATGAACGGATGTTGAAACCAATTTCAGGTTGAGTGCACTCAGTGCTGGGGGTAATAACCGACAATATCCCGAAGTATGGTCTATAAAGATTCTCCGATTATTTTTTTTGATTTATTATTTCATTATCAACATTTGTAGTTTTTTGTCACCATATTGATCTTTTTGATCAATTGAATTTTGAATTTTTTATTCTACAACCAGAATCCATTTCAATCTTTCAATTGAATTTGAGTGGCTTATTTGATTGAATTCTCATTCTCAATTTCATCATTTGTGTTTTATTGGTTAATTTAACACTTTTTTCCATCTTATGGACTATCATAACAAGTTTCAATAGACTCTATTGAACTATATAGAAGTCCAAAGCAATACCACTCATCAAGGAATAATGACAACTAAATTCAAGTAAACATTGATGTTTTTTTTGAAAAGGTCATGCCTCAATTCAGTTTTCATATTGGCTGCTCTCACTAGAGCTCGAGATAATTTAAATGTTATTTGATGCAGATGGTGATATCTTCAAAGGTGAAACGCCATCTGTTGGGTGACTAAAGACTCAAACTTGTACTTGATTTCCTTTGTAAAAGTCTCTATCTAGATTGTTTCATTCGGAATAGAAGGACAGTTTCATGAGAGTCCAGCAAACGGCACATAAAATGAAATCTTAATATTCAAGAAAATGCTTCTTTCCCAGATACATATTCCAATCAAACTAAAAGTTTATATTGTTCAGTAAAAGATTCTCCACGGCACAATACTTTTTCCTTATTGCATAGTTAGTTATCCAGAAAGAAGATTCCAAAGAATAATTTTTTTTTTTTGAATCTGATGAAATGAAATATCAAGGGATTTTTGAAGGGGTGAAAAATCCACCTGTACAATTTTAATAATGAATGAAAAATGGAAGGGAAACTATTTTTCATGTTGCAACTTCGTCATCTTGCATATTTGACATTTTCATTTCCGAGAATACATATCCTACCCCTGGAAAACTGGAACTGGAAATGAAAACTGCGCATCGGTTTTTCAGTCGATTTCTTCAATGCAATGTAGGTTGGAGAGATCCTCAATCATTTTCAGAAAATTCTATAATACCCCTTCGAAATTGTTATCATCCTTTGCGGTTTCCAAATGAGAATAAAGAGAATGCATATAATCACTATCAGTTCTTTTTCCTCAAGATGCTATTCTTGTAAGCAAAATGTGCGAGTGCAAATAATTTCAGTTCGGTGTCAGGGAAATTGATCTATGAGGAGAGTTTCAAAATACATATTGAATCTGGCTTAGCATTTTCTCAATTCTCCAATCGGGGGGGGGGGGGGGGGGGGGGGGGGGGTTTGTGTTTGTTGTTGGGTGGTTTGTGTGTTGGTGTGTTGGTGGTTTTGTTGGTTTGGTGTTTTTGTGTTGGGGTTTGTCCGTGGTGTTGTGGTTTGGTGTTTGTTTGGGTTGGGTTTGTTGTTGGTTTGTGGGTTTTTTTGTTTTGTGTTTTGTTTGTTGTTGTGTCTGTTTGGTGTGTTTTTTTGGTGGTTTGGTTGTGTTTGGTTTTGGTTTTTTGTTGTGTGGTTGTGCTTTTTGCTTTTTTTGTGTTGTGGTGTTTTTTTTTTGGTGGTTTGGGGGGTGTTTGTGTGTGTGTGGTTTGTGTTGGGCCGCGTCCTTGGGGTCTTGTTTGCTGTTGTTGTTTGTCTTTTTGTGTGGGCGCTTGTCCCAGTGTGTGTTTCTTTGATCCTCGGTGAGCTTCCGCGCAGTTCTCTGTTCCCAGTCGCCTTCGTATCCCCGCCGCGGCACTCCCCCGTCTTGTCCCAGTGTCAGTTCCCCAGTGAAATCGCTCTTTGTGTTTTTTTGCACTGAATCCACTGTTTGTGCTCAATTCACTCGCCTGCAAAAAAGCAAAAATTCTCTTGACGAGTTTTTCGATGATTTTGGCTAATGTGGGAATGAGTGAAATGGGCCTAAAGTTCATGGGAGAGCTCACCTCCCCACCTTTATAGATAGGTATAACAATTGATGTTTTGAGAAAAGGTGGAAATATGCCTTCTTCAAAGGATTCGTTTATCAGAGATACCAGTTGGTTTAGGGCATTATTTGGAAGATTTTCAAAAATTCTAACAGAGATGTCATCAAATCCAGCTGCGGTTTTATTTTTGATATCATGTAAAGTTTCTCTCAATTCATCGATATTAGTGTCGTACAAGATTAAGTTTTCATTAACACTCACGTTTGCTAAATTAATAAGTGGATCATAGGGTGCGGTTATATTTTTTGTCAATTCATCTGCAACTGAAGAATAGTACTTGTTCAATGTGTCCGGATTCAACTTCAAATCTTCTTTCTTTTTGGAATTCTTTCCTAAAAGATCATTAACAATCATCCAACTCTCCTTTGATTTGTTGGTGGCACCATCAATGCGATTTTTATAATAATTTTCCTTTGCTAACTTTATCAAATTTCGATATACTGATCTGTACTTATTGTAGTAATTTTGAAAAAATAATGCATTTGTATATTTTCTGATATAATGCAGAGATCTCATATTTCTTGCAGAATTCTTCAAACCTTTTGTGAGCCATTGCTTCTTTTGTTTGTTTTTGATCTTTCTAATGGGAAAAATGTCATTGAAAATTTTGAGGAGTTTATTATGGAGAATTGAAATCTGTTTTCTATTGTTGAAGTTGATTCCCAATTTGTTTGCTCACTTTCAATAGAACCTTCTAGTTGGTGCAGTTTAGCCTACCTTCTAAATTTCTCTTGTTTACTTTTGAATTGATTTTCTAGTGTGCGCCTCGTGGTCGGGCTGGGGTGTGTGGGGGGGGGTGGGGGGGGGGGGGTCATTATACAACTGTTTTCTTATATCGGTACTCCTGGCACAGGCTTCAAAGATAAAAATTATACAGTGGAACATTTGTTCTTAACTTTCAGTTACGTTTGGATACATGCCAATCATTTTCAAAACTATATAAGGTGTTATCACCACCGTGAATCCATACCAATAACTAATAACGATTTTCATAGTCATTATACCATATCATCAGATTACCTAGGACCAAAAAAATATTGGCTGAATGTTAGCCAAAAATAATCATTGAATATTGACCTGTTTAGCAAATTACCGATGAAAGTAAGATGTCTGAGGGGCGGATTGTTTGAGAAAACAGTGAAAAATACCTGTTGCTACAATGCGTATGTTGAAGATTTTATCACCCTGGAGCGAACACTCTCCCCTAGCTTTGTGAATAAAATTTAAAATTTGTGATTGTTTTATTGTGAAATCTCACTTCCTTTATTGCTTTATTATTTTTTGTTCTATTTTTATGTTCCATTCGTTTACTTCATGTAGTTATTTCCTAACATTGTGTACTTCCACAAAATGGTTAAGGCTTTCGCGGCCGAAGTTTTCAGTATTTCTACTTTTCTTCGGGTTTGAAGGCTATCGTTCCTCCGATATCGGAATAATAGTCAAGATGAGTGAGCCTCTGAAGAAGCCAGCAACTCGCGCTAGCGAAACGTCAGGAAGAAATTCCAAAGAACGACGGCCTTCAAACCCGAAGAAAAGTAGTAATAATAATATTGTGTACTTCCACTCATGACATCATTTATGCGTGGTTGGCAATATTTTAGAACGGTTGTAAGAAATAATAGAGATATTCTTCTGCAAACTATGTTTTGTGTCCTGCTACGGAGGTTGAAAGCATAATGTGGTTAAATAAAGGTCTATGTGCTACTGTTCATCACCTTATATTCGAAACCTAACGACCGTAAAAAGTATTTTTCAGTAGAATATCCATGATCACTTGAAAAAACCAACCACTCCGACTCCGTATCATTTCAAAAAGTTCCGAATAAGTTAGTTGGGAGAATCATGTAACTTTGAAGTACGCTTGCAAATCGAGCTTCCCGAAATGACGTTTTTACCGAAGGTTTTTGCATCTCATCCTTTCGCCTGGTTCAAGTGTAGGTAGAATGAGTCGAGGTTAACATTCCAATCTGAATTCAAAGAGAAAATGAATTCATTCGGTTTACTGCCATGGGCTCTAGCTTCGCTTCTCCTAAAAGGATATGGCGCAAGAGATAGCTGAGTATAATTCATCTCTGAATTTTCGTCCTCCCTGAAGAGTACATTGATTTATATTCGACGCACTTTCCAAACATGGATGACGTTCAAACTTTGAATTAATACTGAATTCACGATTGTGATGATGAATTTGCATTTCATTAAGTGAGATCAATCGTTTAACATTGGTTTTTACAGACATCAAATTCATGTTCCTGTTCCCTATTTTTTTTCATTCATTGACTACGTCAATTCTATAACTATTAGGATTTGAACCATTGGTGTGAAATTTAAAACATTTTGTAGAGATCAAAACACCAAACTAATATTGTCTGCACTCGACGCGCGTTTCGCTGAGTTGGTTGGCAGCTTCAGGAGATGAAAATGAATCTTTTTATACATAAAGATGATAACTTTGTTAGCAAAACGCACGTCGAGTGCGAATAATATGAGTTCGGTGTTAGGAAAATTGATCTCTACAAAAATCTTCTACGTGAAACCCACCAGAAATTCATTCCTTGTCTCTGAGAATTAGCAATTCATTACGTCAGATCACTAGTTCATAATTACTCTTCCCAGTCACACCAAATGTATGTTAATGTTTTTCTCCTGTAACATTTTAACGTTAACCCCTCCAGGAATCGTTCTCTGAGAAAACAGTGTTCCTTGCAGACAAGATAACACGAGTACTCGTTCGAAGATTTCGAAATAGCAATTATTATATCAATATATCCTTTCGTTCAATGTCCAATTGTCTCCAGTCCTGTGCTATGCGAAGAAATTTAAAAACTAAAGAATGGAAATGAAACACTTTTTATAGGAATTTATTACTGGGTTCTATATTCTTAGCTTCTGAAGAATAAATTGCATGTATAAGTGCAAAAAAGTGTTTTGGGATGCTCATATGGTTGGTAGAGTTCCTTTCGAGTCACTCTCAACACTCAATAGATGACATTCTCTTCCAATAACACGATATCCTAAAAAAATACACTTATTTTCGATATTGCATAAAGAGAAAATGAACGAATTTGAAAACAATTCCTAATTTTCAAAAGTTCCGGTTATGTCAGTTCTGAGAAGTATCCTTAAAATTCGGTGAGAGGATTCATATAGCGTTGAGTGAAAAGACACCATCTTCCACGATTGAAATTGGAAGGAAACATTTATTCGTTAAGCAGCAAAATCAAATATCGCTGAGATCAAGATCAAGTGGATCTCGGTTCAAACTGGGATTTCCAGTACGAAAGACCTTCAAACTGATCTTGAGCAGCAAAATTAAATATAGCTGATATCAAGATCAAGGGGATCTCGGTCAAACTGGGATTTCCAGTACGGAAGACCTTCAAACTGATCTTGGGGGAGGTCACACAATAATCTGTTCAGCAAACTAAGGAATTTTTTGGGCAAAGTTGTAATGCAAATCACAGAATGTATAATTCTTGTTAGAGTCACATTTCAACCAAATTTCCATCAGAGAAAGCATAGCCGGGAGCACAAAGATGTGCGTCAACAGCAAACCGATCAGATGGTGAATTCCCTCTTCAATAGCCCCCCTCTCCCTCAGAAGGGCGCCCAGTTTTTTCGCGGGGCAATAAGACATTTGGTTTGTAACTGATGAGAAATAATTATTCTAACAGTTGAGAAATCCCATTATTTATATCAAGATATTTCTGCTATCAGCAATCTTATTGGGGTGATGGCATTCATCACGTGGAAAACAATGTTGAATATATGTTCTGCTCCTGGAGGAACGAGAGTTGTAATTTTTTGAAACTAACACCAGAAGAAGCAAATGAGAAACAACCTGCAATCAACCTGTACAATATATACATATACATAACGAATAATCCTAAGATGAAGTCTTCGCCACTTATTCATTGAATATTGTCCAATGATGAATGCGTTTTTGAAAGAGTAATTTTGAGATGAAAATCAAGTATTGATTTTGACACAGCCTACTGGCAACAATTGATCTGATATGGCCAACTTCCCTTACCAGAAATAAAAATGTCAAAATCACCTGAACATGCACAGGGTGGTATAAACTCACTTATGACAGATCGAAATCGAAGAAAATCCAACTGAAAGATGCTACGGTAATGTTGATCTGGAAAAATTCAATTCGAAGATTCAGATTGTTTCAAAATCGTCTGTGATGAAATTTCAAATATCTCGTTACTCTACTCTACTCTCGGCTCAGCTGCATGGATCTTCTGGCCTGCATATTGTATTTCTGCGAACCACCTTCCTTCATTTTCAACTTAATACTTACAGGTCAGGTTTCAGGTTATGAATTGATAAGTGGTAGAAGATTATCTGATTGTCTTTTTCCATTCAAACCTAAGTATGACCACGAAATATTTTTTGAATTTTCTTCAATATAATGCACGTAAGATTCAGAAACATTTATCAGTTATCCTGTGTTGGAAATTTGACGGATGAAGTATAATTCCGGGATCTTAAGGTTTCAATAAATAAGATATTTCGAAGAAGATATGAATGGGATATCTTTTAAATGTCGTAAGACACTATTTGGATAAAAATAATATATCTTCAAAAAATCCTGTGTAATATGGGATTCTTTTCTATATATTTCGAAATTATTCACAAGAAGTTTCATCATATTTTTTATTGTAACTTTCACTGTCTTGAAATGATGGCACCGACAACTTTTTAGTTGAATCGTGCACCGTCAAATATATCGAACATATCCATTGGAGATTTCATATTTATGTTCAATTATTAATTTGTACCTTGTGTTTTAACCTTTGGTGAAAAACCTTAGCATTTGAAGTTGAGAAAAATTGTAGGTAATCAAAATTTTGCATTTGTAACAATCGTCTCTGCTTTCTTTCTTTATTTCCCTAGCATTCATTTGAATGATCATTCGAATAAGAGGATCTGAGAGATTCTTGCAGGACACATTGAACCAGTTGTAGTGCATGTCTACTAAATGACTTACGTTACCCAAAATTATCACAGTTGGACAAGGACTTTATCTACAGCTTGATAAGAAGAAGTTATGAGTATGAATATTTGATTTCATTGTCATTTTTATCAATCGGTTGAAGTTGAACTCACTCAATATCCCTTGATTTCCATATCGAGCTCCATCCACGGATGTATATCAGCTGGCCTTGACTGTTCCAGTATCTGCCCAACTGTGAACGGCTGCAATAAGATGCCTATTGCAGAAACTGAGGGAGAAGCAGAGGATGATCCGGAGTTACTTGAAGGTAACTGTGCATGGATCATTTATCTACTCACTATTTATTTGTGTGTCATATGTTGCTTTCATATCCATTCAATATGTTGACAAGTGTTTGAAATTTTGTTTCTTATTTGTTTCAGGCGTTGAAGAACTGGAATACTGCCCTGCTGATATCCTTCAACCCGGTGTCGTATTAGTTCATAAATACTGGATTGTATTGAAATTTGTCTCTTTCATCGATCCATAATTAATGTTCACCTACATAAAATAAAAAAATATAAACCAATGATATCTCCTGCTGTTTTTTGAATTTTGCCCATATTTCAACACTCTTTTGCGTCAAAATCATACGACGTACGAAAAAATGTCAGGAGACAAATTATAGGAAATTTTCTCTCCTTCATTCATAGTCGGAAACACTTTTTCTCATAAATATCTTGCTTTGCAAGTTATTAGCTGAGAACAACCAAAAAACATGATTTTCAGTAGTTTTTTGATGATTTATTTTGTTTGCGAGCAAATTTTTGTTGAACAACTTCAGATTCGCGTTCTGCACCACAAAAACACTTAGAAAAAACTAATCATAACAAATACCCCAGAACTTTCCACTTTGATTGGACTATGAGGAGCTATCGGCAAAAACTACTTCGAGGAACTTACTCCAGTACAGAACTGAAGGCAGTTCTAAGGGTAGATCTTCGCAAAGGGCAGAATAACAACACCCTCGTCAAGGATCTTTACAAACTGAACTCTCCAGCGTTTGCCACCCTAAGCCTTGAGTGAATACACCGGAGTTTTGGAGTAAGCCTCTCATCATACATGTTCGGAAGACGAGACAAAGACAGCAATCAGAATTTTTCAACGAATTAACAGTCAAAACAGTCTTTATTCATTAGTTCGTTTGCTCAATTCACATAATTTACATATTATATATACATATGCAATAGATTTTTCTGAATTTTTATGTTTTACTGAGAAACAGAACAGATTTTTATTTCCAAATGTATTGTTTTTTTGGTCATTTTACAAAATATAGAAATAATAAGTTGGCGCCCAACTTTCACCTTTTCTTTAACCCATTTTCTGTTATTAACATTTTATGAACTCGGAATGATGAAATTGTTGCATGAATACTACCATATTTCGGATATTTCAGGTCGAACATTTTCGAACACAGCAACGTCAATATTTCTACAAACATTTATTATTCTCTACCGTATAATCAATATTGAAGCAGGTACAGTTTCGTACATCATCTGCTTCAAGTAGCCCCATAAAAAAGTATAAAGGTATCAAGTCTGGCAAGCGGGCTGGCCACTCATTAGGACCTCGATGGCCAATCCAACGACCATGGAAAGTATTATCCAAATAGTTTCTTGCTTGTCTGGAGTTATGTGATGGTGTTCGATCTTGTTGGAATAATAATATCCATATCGAATTCATTAGGATTCACTTCGACTATTTCGGTGATTAGAAGATCAGCAGTAGTTGCCAGCATATTAAAATACAATTCCCCTATTGAATTTGAATTTTGTTCAATTGACCATTTTGCGGATAGTTCACGTGGTATCTATCTACTTATAAAATCTAAAAAGGTGAGAATATTTGAACTGAAAAATCTTATTCGTTGTACTAACATTTTTGTATTTTTCATGAACAAAAAATAACATATCGAACTTTATCGGGTTCTTGGAATTGCCATATGCCAGAGAAAAACGAATATTTCTAGAAATATCAATATTTATTATGTGTTTGTTTCTAGGTGATTATTAAATGCTCCGCCATTTTGTAGTAGGTGGAGATATTGACTTCATATTCTAGTGTTTTAAAGTATTCGCCAGGAGCTTCAAAATGATGTATCACAAGACCCCCTTTTCCATTTATTTTTTTTTTCAGATGGCGCCCATTCGCCATCTTGCAATTTTCATGTCAATTCTATCCCAAAATACCTATAGTATTCATGCATCAATTTCATTATCCCAAGTTTCAATTGTTTGAGTTTACCCGTTCAAAAAGAAAGGGGGAGAGGACATTGAAGAAATGCACAGTATGTAAAGCACTACTAACGCGGTTTGGCGTTACACCAACTAAAAGTGGATGAAAAAAAAGTTATTATTACAGGTGACAACAACAGTGCTTCGAATTCAGTCGTGAATTCAGTGAATTTCAAACCTTATCTGAATGAAATAATCTATGAAGTGATTCGAGCTCTAACTGGTTTCAAATCTTTTCTGAAATGAATTGAGTTGAGCCTAAGTATATGATGGTGAATCTTTTCTCAAATGTTTCGTTCAAGTGAAAATAACATATTCGAGAGAAAAGCTGTAAACAGATTTCAATTAGATTTCTTGAATTGTGAAATATACGATATGGGTCATATCCCAACGAGATGAGAAAAATATGAAGGATTGAACTAATATAATTTTGAGATACAAATCGATTAAATTGAAATATTAATGGTCCGTCTTTGACCGTGAAAGATCGGATAAATCAGCCAAAGTAGAATATTCACTCGAACCTAATTAACATTATTTGATCTGGAGATGAAAGATACATAAAAAATTAATAAGAATTGTTACTATGAACTCTCGTTCCAGTAAACAAGGGCTCGGAATGGAAATTGAAGAATCACGAGTGAGTTCAGCTTCAACTGAATGATGAAAATTATAATGAAAAGCGACTACTCTTTGAGAAGACATGCTCTACAATTGGCCCAATGTATCCCTTGAAAATTCTACATATCCCCTGATTCGAATGATCATTCAAATGGATGTTAGAGAAGTGAAAAAAAGTACAGACAATAACTGCCAATGCCTGAAAGGATGTTTCCAGAAAACATGTGTATTAAACAAGTTTTCTCAACTTCAAATGCAAAAAATTATATTACTAAAGGTATGAAAATTGTTTCGAATCAATAATCAATATTATATTTAAGTTTCATTCCTGAGTCCTGCCCTGCAGCCTACAAATTGCAACCCCAACATATACCGGGATTTATCTATGATGAGTTGCTTAATGCCGTGAATTTTATGCTGACTTGCTTCGTACCGTAAATTATCTCAACTATTGTGCTGACTTGCTTTATACCGTACATCATCTCAACTATTGTTTGAATCATATTATAAATATGGGTCAGAAATAATATTATTCATTCCAGTTTTGTCACTTCTAACAAGAATTTGCTATTTTCCTTAGAAGCATCAAGAAAAGTTAATCTTTTCTTGTGTGAAAGGGCTAGTAAAAGACTTTGTAGTATTAAAACTACTAGAGAAACTTTTTGGATGAGTTTTTATTAAGTTGAAAACTCAAAAGTGACAACCTAACAATCATATCCCTGACAACCCCTTCGCACACATTCTATAGGGTGTCAAATGGAAAATGTTTTCAAGAGGAATGTTGTAGGGCATTACATTACTCCCCCCTACAAAAAAAAATATTATCAAGTTTGAAAATGGACTCTTCTTCCATATCTAGTAACATAGGTAGTTGACTTAGGTTTTTCATTCTTGTTCATGTCTTTTTCAGTATTCCTCGTGGTATTGTCGGAACATCTAGATGTACGGGAGATTTTTCATTGGTTGATTCGATGAAAGCTGGTTTCAACCTATCAATTGAAATATTTTTATTTTTCCCGTTTACTAAAATTGTGAAATATTTTTCAGTTCTTTCCAAAACTTTGTATGGTCCAGAATAAGGTGTTTGGAGTGGTTTTCGAACGCCATCTGATCTGATAAAAACATGTGAAGTATTACGTAATTCTTTATGAATGAAAACTTTTTTATCTCCATGATGATTGGACTGTTCGCCAATTTTTATTTTTCTCATTGATTCCTGCAACATTCTCAGGAATTCTTGATGTGACAAATTCTTATTTGAATTTTCAATAACAATATCTCCAGGTACGCGTAAAGTGGAACCATATAATATTTCAGCGCTACTTAATCCAGCTAGATCTTCTTTTGGAGTAACTCTGAGTCCGTACAATACAGTCGATATATTTTCAGACCATTTTTCACCAGGATGACATTTCAATGCCGATTTCATTGTTCTGTGGAATCTCTCTATCATTCCATTTGAGCATGGATGATAGGGTGTAGTACGTATATGTTGGAAACCCATTATTTTCGAAAATTCTTTAAATAAAGCGCTCTCGAATTGTCTTCCTTGATCAGTAGTCACCTTGGAAGGTATCCCAAAACGAGTAATCCAACCATCATAAAAAGATTTGGCAACAGTTTCAGCCGTTATATCCCTAATTGGAAAGGCTTCAACCCATCTTGAATACCTATCGATGCAAGTAAGACAGTAAGAAAATCCATTAGATGGTGGTAGTGGTCCAACTAGATCAATATTTATATGATCAAACCTTGTATTGGGTATTTGAAAGTGTCCTGTTGGACTAACAGTGTGTTGGGTTATTTTGGATTTTTGGCATGGTACACAACATTGAACCCATTTTTTTATTTGTTTGTTCATATTTTGCCATACAAATTTGTTTTTCATCAATCTTAACGAAGCCTTGACACCCGGATGTGATAAATTGTGGATATTTTCGAAAATTTCTCTTCTGAACGATTCAGGTAAATATGGTCTAATATTATTGGTTGAAATATCACAGAAAATGTCTAAATCAGTACCAGGAATTCTCATTTTCTTCAGTATCAATGACGTTTTCCCTTTCAGTAAGTTTCGCAGTTGAATATCATTACATTGCTCAGTTTCAAGTTTTGTTAAATCGGGAAAGTTTTCAAAATTGATAGTGTTAATCCTTGACAAAGCATCAGCAACAACGTTTTGGTTACCAGCAATGTAACGTATATCTGTGGAAAACTGGCTTATATAATCTAAATAACGAATTTGTCTTGGAGATGAATTCTCATTATTTTTATTGAATGCAAAAGTAATTGGCTTGTGGTCTGTGAAGATGATGAATTCACGACCTTCCAACATATATCTGAAATATTTAATACCTTCATATTCCGTGTGTCACAGACTCTGGGTACACCCCCGTTTTCTCCTTTGCTTCTTTAGCTATATTTCTGAAATTTGGAACATTGAATATGCTCACTGAGCAGCATTTCTCGACATATCTGAAAGAAAAAAACAACTTCCAATTTTTCCGGAAATGGCATCAACTTTCGATTCTTGAATGGGACACCCTGTATATTGTTACATGATCGTTTAGGGATGATCATGAGGAATCCAACGATACCAGGTTTGATGATGTTATCTCCAATGACTGCAAAAAGTTTCTCTCTCCTACTCGTTGAGCTTATGGATAAAATAAATGGCGATATCTCCGCAGTCATTGGAGATAACATCATCAAACCTGGTATCGTTGGATTCCTCATGATCATCCCTAGCCGATCATGTAACAATATACAGGGTGTCCCATTCAAGAATCGAAAGTTGATGTCATTTCCGGAAAAATTGGAAGTTATTTTTTTCTTTCAGATATGTCGAGAAATGCTGTTCAGTGAGCATATTCAATGTTCCGAATTTCAAAAATATATCTAGAAAAACAAAGGAGAAAACGGGGGTGTACTATGAGTCTGTGACACACGGTATAGCTAGTAGTTCCCGATAGTATGTACTGTATTTGGTCTGAGAGCTTCTGAGTTTCCGGGAAAAGAATCCATGAGGTTTCCACGTGTTGTCTTGTAATTGATTAACAGCTGCTCCTATGGATTCGTCTGACGCGTCAACCATCAAGGCTAAAGGGCTAGATACTGATGGATGAACTAATAGAGTAGCATTGGATAATACTTCTTTCATTTTGGCAAAAGCTTCCTCCTGAAGTAGGGTCCAATTGAGTTTTTCATTTTTCTTGGGATTTCCTTTGGGAAATTCATTTAGAGGTGCCTGAATTTCAGCAGATTTAGGTATAGATGTTCGATAAAAATTAACCATTCCAAGAAATCGTCTCAGTTCATCTATATTCTCTGGTTTTTTGTATTCTAGTATTCCTTGTAATTTTTTGGCGGTTGGCTTGATTCCATCTTTCGTAACTAAATATCCTAAAAATTCTATAGTTTTCTTCCCAAATTCACATTTATCTTCGCTGATATCAACTCCATAACTTTTCAATCGTTCAAATAATATTTTCAAATGGCTGCTGTGCTCTTTTTCATCTTTCGATGCAATTAAGAAATCATCCAAATAAGGAAAACAAAAATTTAGATCTTTCGTTATTTGGTGAACATATCGTTGGCATGTCTGAGCTGAATTCTTGAGTCCAAACGGCATAAAGAGGTATTCGTAGAGTCCAAATGGTGTGATTATTGCAGTTTTCTCGATATCCTCTGGTGCCATCGGAATTTGATGAAATGCTTTCACCAAGTCAATTTTTGAAAATATTTCTTTACCTTCTGAATGAAAGGTAAAATCTTTGATATTCGGAAGGGGATATCTATCTGGGACAGTTTTGCAATTCAATGATCTGTAATCTCCACATGGTCTCCAATCACCATTCGATTTACGTACCATGTGAAGAGAACTAGCCCATGGGCTCTTGGAAGGCCTAAGTAATTATTCCTTGTTCCATCAAGTACTCGAATTCTCTTTTAGCTGCGCTCAGTTTTTGTGCATCGAGTCTGCGTACCTTACAGTGTGTAGGCTGCCCTGTGGTTATTATTTGATGAACAATATTCGTTTGTTCTCTGCATTTATTCAAAGACTTGCTCGTTAAGCTTGAAAATTCAAGTAAAAGTCGGTGATATGGACAATTCTTGTTTATTGTTTTAAGGCTCGAACATTTCTCAAAAACTAATACTTCACCATTATATTCAAGATTAGTGTTACTATCAATTAATTTTTTATTAGATATGTCGACTATCAATCCGAAATTCCGTAGAAAATCTGCTCCAATTATGGCTCTATCCACGTCGGCTACAGTAAACTTCCAAGTGAATTTTCTTTTCAATCCCAAGGACAAGGACATCAATTTTTCTCCGAAAGTATTTATTTCAGATCCATTAGCGGCATAAAGCGATTTTGTTGATACCAGCAGGTGATCAGAATTCGTTACCACTGATATGTCAGCACCTGTATCAATCAAAAATTCAACTTTTGTTGTGGGGTCAAAAATTATTAGACGACTTTCATTACGGCCGTTTTCGCTCGTCGTCATAAACGATTGGCCTACAAATTTTCCAATTTTTTATTGAAAGAACATGGTTTGATACATTTTCGAGCCAAATTTTGAAAACGCTTGTGGTAATAGCATAATTCATCTTTGGACCTTGGTTCCTGGGATCTTGATTTGGATCTGTGTCTAGATCTTGTTCTTGACCACCTACGTTCGAAAATTGGACTGCTTTCTCGCTTTGAAACTGTTTCATCTAGTTTTTGTATGAGTTGTTCAATCTTAGTTTCAAGATTTGTTTTTTCTGTGGTTTTCTGCATGAGGCAAACTTCCGAGCTGATTGTTCCCTTCATCATTCCATCAGCCATATTAATGAGTTCTTCTTCAGACAGTTTTTTCAGCCAAGGTAATAGAATGAAATTGGGTGTCATTTGTCCTGAAGCTAAATCCTTCATTTCTCTATAAAGTTGACTAGGTTTCCTGTCTCCAAGTTGACACTCGCTAAACAGTTTCGTCATTTTCTCTTCGTCTGATATTTGATACATTTTGATTAGTTGATTTTTAAGCAACTGGTATGAATTTTCAGGATTTTCGTTTTGGATTCTGAACAGATTTGAATTTTCCTTTGCAATATTACAATCTAACATTGCGATTATTTTGCCACACTTTATTTTGTTTGAAGTAATACTGTTCAAATCAAAAATTGTCTCTACAGTACTAAACCACAATTCCGGTTCGGTTTTCCAAAATGATGGTAAGATAACAGATTTTGCTCGATTGAATTCAGATTCCCCATTAGGAACTTCAGAATTATTCTTTGGTGTACTGTAATAAGGGTAAGATTGAGAGGTAGAAGGTTGATCTTTCTCGGAAGAAGTTGATGTTGTAGGAACTGAAAGGGCAGCATTGAATCTCTGATTCGTTTGTTGGATTATAAAATTTTCAATACGTTCCATTCTTCTGTTGTTGCTCTCTATATTTTTCATCAGCTTATCACAGAATATCTCTAAATTATTCACCGTTTTTACAAGATTATCTTCTGTTTGTTTTTCTTCGAACACGTGAGTTTCAGTTTCGTTCATCTTTTCAAGAATTTCTGTGAAATCAAAGTCTTGTGAATTGATGAGTTCAGGATACTGCTTTAGAATTTCAGCTTCCAACATAATTTTCAAATCAACAAGAGTTCCACTTGGGCTGACATTGAAGTACTGGAAAAGTTTGACAACTTGCTCGCGGGAAAGGCTATTCAATAATTTGACCATTTGAACGTTTTGTACGTGAAAGAAGTATTCACTTCTTTGGGGTCACCAATTGTAGTATTAAAACTACTAGAGAAACTTTTTGGATGAGTTTTTATTAAGTTGAAAACTCAAAAGTGACAACCTAACAATCATATCCCTGACAACCCCTTCGCACACATTCTATAGGGTGTCAAATGGAAAATGTTTTCAAGAGGAATGTTGTAGGGCACTACAACTTATTCAATACAAAATTGGTTTCAAAATACGAGAATGCCTTACGAACCACACCACTGCTGAGGCATAAACGTAACTTATATCTGACGATACACGATTCTATTCCGAAAGATGTCGGTGCCATCATTTCAAGAACGTGGAGGCTACATAAAAAAAATCAAATGATGCCAAAACGCGATATTATTTACCAGAGATTAGATGAAACTTATTGTGAGTAATTTCGAAATAGGTAGAAAAGAATACGACCCTTTTTCCAAATCAAATAGGTTGAATGCTACTACTCGAAGTTCTGAAAATTATTTATCGCCACGATCCTTCTCGTCCGAAGCACAGAACCTAAGAGAAAGTCAATACTGTCTTCCCTTGCATAACCAATCCTCTGTATTTATGTACAATTCGGCTCAGGTCGTTTAAATCGATGTCGACAATCCTGAACCGTTGTTATTATAGCGGTTTGTGGAATTACTGAATTTGAAAAAGTATCGAAATGTTTTTCTTTCCGTCACTCATCACTTGGTATCAATATTCAATATTGGCAAATAGTAATGCCAGAGTCACATTTCAACACAACGAACTATCGATTTTCCACAAAAAATGTATAGGTATAAGGCTTGAAAAAAACCAGGAATGAAGTAATATACCCTCCTTCATACAGAACTTATGAGCCGAATTCTCAAGATTTTCAATAGTTCCTTTAATTGTTCGATTCAAATATATTCGAGAGCGTCGACCCCATACAAGGGCAGCAAGAGCCGCAAGGAATCCACTCGATGTCGGTGGGAAGGGATAGTTGAGAAATTTCATCAGGCCGCAAGGAAATTTGCTGCAAATTGTATTCCCGCCGGAACAAATTACCCCCATTTTGTATGGTTGAAGCAGACTGAGAAGGAAGTTCGAGGAGAACCTCTCATTGAAAATAATCGATTCTTCAAGCTAATGTTTCTGAACGCGTTTTTTCAGGAAAGTATGGATTGAATTGGAGATATATATTTCTAATGGCAAAAGAGTTATAGGGTAAGTGATGATTTGGTGAAAGTCATCATATTTTTTGAAAGGAAGATTAACTCATGTGGATTTGAAACCAATTAGTGGATTATCATTATCATTACCAAACTACAACAATGGAATTTGAAAGTGATTATACATAACGTCAAGGCCGTCGTCAGGAAAATATTCACGAAATGCCAGAGTAGGATTGGTAGACAACAGTAGTTTTATTTTTTATGATCTCATTCACATAGAGATGAACAAATTATAAATTGAATGGTTATTAATAGTTATATATAGTTATATATATATATATATATATATATATATATATATATATATATATATATATATATATATATATATATATATATATACATATATATATATATATATATATATATATATATATATATATATAAATATATATAGATATAGTTAATTTATTCCCAAGTTGCACAGTTACATACAACGTCGAAAGTCTTGTTAAAGAAAAAGTTCGCTGGAAAAAACAATTTAGAGGTAAATTGTTTTCTGAATCTGCTTTTTGTGAAAGAGCGATTTTTAACAGACTATGATACTCAGAACATTAAAAACTAACAAATATGTGCATTTGTTTGTGGTGTTTCTGAACCTGAGTGCGTCCCTGAACTGGGGGATAGTGACAGTTGGGGGCGGATGATGACAGACAGGAGGTCGGTCAAGAAGAAGGTCGTAGTTTTGAGAAGATATTAATTATAGTCGAGATATTTTTATCAATCAGTCGAAATAATAATTAGATATGTCTCGCCAGAGTATGAGTTTCATTGGGTAATACTAATATAACCCTCAACATATCCACCCCTGCAGAAGGTGAGAGTTTGTTTGCACCTATTCATGTTGAAGAAAATTATTGAATCTGAGGAAGTAATGAAACAAGTCCACTGCCCACCTCCACTTTCAAATACATGGAAATAACCGGTAGATACTTTTTTGTGTAATATTTTCCCATTCTTCTACCGCCACTACGACTAAACTCATCTCAGGTGGGATGATTCCATTATGGATGGTTCTGCTAATGTAATCCCACATGTTTTCGATCGAATTCATGTCCGACGGGTCATCTATTGATATGTACTGACTGCTACAAGTGTATCCTGAACCCTTCTTGTGCTACTTGGTCGTGCGTTGTCGTCCATAAACACATAAAATATTTGCTTAATTTTTCACGTATGGGATATATGATGGAGGTTATAACTTCTTCGACGTGAATTTGGCTGGTCACTTTTTTGAGGAATGCGAATTGATGGGGTACGGCGGCAAAACATCATTCCTTCCCAAAACAGTGCGATACCCACTTGATGAGGAATAACTTCCCGGTAAAATTAAGTTGAAGAGCTGGTTCTCTCCAGCCATTTTGCCGACTATCAGCAATCACCAGTACAAACCTGATTTCGTCTCTGGATAATATCCATCTCTACTGCTGTGAAAGCTAACTCCTGTGCCTTCGCTGCCACGAACATGCTGCACGATGCCTTGAAAGTAGAGTATTCTAGACGAAAAAGAAACAGTTTATGCATTTTGGGGGAGAAAGCTAATTATCGGTAGAAAATATAGAGCTAGGTGCCAGAAACAACCCATTGAAATCCCCGCCCTCCGAACCTTGTGCTTTTATTTGTGGCACGTTTTAGCCCCCAAAATCAATTTTTCACGATTATCTCGAGAAAATGAATTTATAGGAAAGAATTCTGATCCAAAATTGTTTCTCGTGAAATTGACTGGTCTTTGGACTACTAGACCTTATTTTTGGATGAGAAGTTTTGTTAGAGATGAGCAGTTTCGTAGTTTGGGCATATTTTTTGGAATTGAAGACCTGTAGGAAGAAATTGTGTGCTATAATAGTAGATGATACCACGAGTCAAGAATAACAGTCATTACTGAGAAAAGTATACTTGAAAATGAACATACGTACATACTCGTAGTGGGTAACCAACAGTTTGCATTACATTATACAAGGTGAAGCACCGAAAACGAACCAGATCGAATACTATTTAAACACATGCTTTGTGACATAAATGCAAAAACAGTTCGATTTTTATTTAAGGGAGGAAGATCTTTTTATCATAACTTCAACTTTCATACTTCTCCCCCCACCTCTTGGTCACTATCACCCAAAAATTTGAACATGAACAGTAGTAAGTGTGACATATAATCAATAAGCAGATTTCATAAGGAATCATAGTGATCCAATTAAGTTCTGACTGGCCAAATGGATAACTACCCATGGCCATTAAAAAGAAAAAAAATCATGAGGATTTCAGCCATATCAATTTTCACTACTTAACTTTTTATTTTGACGCTTTTTTCCCTATTGCAAATTATGATAGTTCATTTACAAGCTAATTTGACATGAGTTCGTTGACAATGCAAATATGGTCCAATTCGATTTGAAATTGATATTTAATAATGGGCTTTCACAAGTTTTAAGTATGACTAAATAGGAACTATCAAAGTGGATGAAAGAGTTTTTTTACAAAATAAATGGTATATTCTTTACCTCGCAGGAAAAGCAACATTAAAATAATGAGCTTTCCCCCCCAAAATGCATGTAAGCACAGTTTTAGTGTAATATCCGCCTATATACTAGAGTGGGGACTCACATTAGTCTTCCAGCACATGAATTTGTATGACCTGGTCGTCTTCTTACTGTAGGTGTCGATATATCACGGCGAAACGAACCCTAAAAGTGGCTGCTGAAAGCTGAAGCTCTGAGGTGTCTGCGAGGAATATTGCACTAAATAGCGGTCTTTCCTTTCGATAGGCACTCGGAGACGTCCAGTTAGTGGCCTAATTTCAATTATATTGAACTATTGATCTCGGAAAGCAAATATTTCCGTTATCTAATGATTGAGTTGTTCTGCATCGTGTAAAGCAGTCACTTTTGCTCGATCGAATGCAAAAATTTCACCTTGCAAAAATGAAAAGAAAGAATATACTAGTCACTTTACTGGATAGGCCATCACTGCCACTATTTGCTACTAGAGTCGGAACTCCTTCCTCCTTCATCTTTTAATTGGCCTTTTCTTACATAGAAGACTTGAATAATGATCTGATGAAGATCAGGATGAGTAGTGAGAAACAAGTCGAGTGTTTTGGCACATTGGCTATTCGTCCCAAGAATACGAGGGGCAAGTGGGTTGATCTAGTTTTTCTAGGTCATTAGTAATAGCGAATGCCCTGCCTGCGGTCCTTTTTCACGTGTTTCGTTCAATAATTCAAGCCATGACGTAGCATGTACATTGAAATCATCTTCCTTTTCAGCAGTATATATAATTATTTCCATATTGAAACCTAATCACCCAACATTGAATTGATTCAGAGCCGATTTTCAATCCACTGTTAAGGAACTGTCTTGGCCAATACTTTCAGCTTCCAGCTGAGACTTAGCTGTTCATTAAATAACTAGCCCCTAATTTGAACCCTAACTTTCACTCATGATTACCAACTGAAAAATGATAGAATAAATGTATCACCGAAAAAATCAGAATGTTTGCGCGGACCGCTAAATCTCAAAAGTAAATGAAACTTCAATATAAGAAATAATCAACAAAATTATAGTCAACACCCCTGTTCATATTTGAAAATGATGATAGATGAAAGATTTCCGAAAAAATCAATTTACAAATATACCAACAGTCAACGAGTGTGAGATTTTATTGGCTAAAGGAAGTTTGAGAATATTCAATCATAGGAATATTGGAAACAAATATTGTTGGAATGTTTTTTGGCGAGACACATAAAATACATTTTTTCATCTTGTCTTTTTCTTGACAATGATTTTGTCAGTGTTACATTTCGAAACAAAAAATCTCCAAAAGTATTTTCTGCATGGCTTGGAAAAGCGAAGCAGCTTTCGAAACGTCGCTGAGAAAAAGCATTTTTCATATTTTATTTTTCAACTCATTCTCTCAATTTATAAAAGGCAATCAAATCAATTTGCCCCGAGAAACATATATAATATAACTATTAAGATATTTTCAAGTACCAGGAAAGAGAAAACCCGAAATATTGATTCCATCATGAAGGAAACAAGCCTGTTACAATTCGATAATGAATTGATATATCTTGAGTGGGTGTATTTTCAGTACAAACGTTTCATGTATTCGTTTTTGTGTCATGAAGAATATTTTCCTCATATATAAAATGTCCCATAAGAGCAATGCAATTATCGAAAACTAACAGCGGTAATTTCATTGTATCAACACACTATAACAACACATTTGAAACCGTATCGCTAGACGTCAGTAAACAAATAAATGTCAGACTTCGAAAATATAAAAATATTTCGAGTTTAGGTGAGTACTCCATACAATCTATGGGGATAAAGTATAAATGAACAAAAAATAACATTTCCTTGAGAATTTCTTAATTCGTGAAATATTCCAATGAATAACATTCGTGCATGGAAATGACCAGATAGTTTTGCATTCAAGCGTGATATCTTGTACAAATTGCATTCGATTATTCTCATATTTTGTAAAAGAGCCCTCGTCCTTCGGACTCGGGCACTTCCGCCAAAATATAAAAATGAAATCTTGCAATTTTTATATATCACGCTTTCTTGCAAAATTGTCGGTAATTTTTATGCACTCGTGCAATTATAACCGAATATTTCCCTCATATATAAAATGTCCCATATGAGCAATGCAATTATCGAAAACTTACAGTGGTAATTGCATTGTATCAAGTCACCATAATAACACATTTGAAACCGTATCGCTAGACGTCAGTAAACAACACAAATAAATGTCAGATAGACTTCAAAAATAGAAAAACATTTGGCGTTTAGGTGAGTACTCCATACAATCTATAGGGAAAAGTTTAAATGAACGAAAAATAACATTTCCTTGAGAATTTCTTTATTCGTGAAATATTCCAATGAATTACATTCGCGCATGAAAATGACCAGATAATTTTGCATTCAAGCGTGATATCTTATACAAATTGCATTCGATTATTTTCATATTTTGTAAAAGAGCCCTCGTCCTTCGGACTCGGACACTTTCGCCAAAATATGAAAATAAACTCTTGCAATTTTTAGATATCACGCTTTCTTGAAAATTTATGAGTAATTTTTATGCACTCGTGCAATTATAACCGATAATTATGTTACTCCTCCAATGGACGTGTTTTTATATTGATGGAAAGTTTTTTTTTTCAGATGAAAAATACCTTCCTGAATAGGTACAATTCACAAAGTTTCACCTAACAAGCATTCGCCAATATCATCTCTACATTGTTAAGCAGCATTTTGATCTCAGAATTCACCTGAAAGAGATAAAAATACCTGTCAGTCTGTGACTGAACCGCTGCCCCTTTCATGTGCTCACTCAGAAATTACCAATTCAGATTACGAGTATGTGGGACGAATAAAAAAATGCGGAATCCTGTCCTCCCATATCCAGTTTGCTATTCAAACAAAGCTTTTCGTGAATATGGAAATACATCAAATGAATTTTTCAGGTGAGTGAACAGATAAAATGGAAAAAGATGGCGGCGTGAAATGTAAAAATATGTCGGCGAGAATTGTGATTGATCTATTCGAGTTCACGCACTTTGAATTCCATTTGTTTTTCATCTTATTTCCATGAAACCAGTACTATAATAAAAACTTACATATATTTGGCAGTTAGCCCTCTCGTTATGTACTTACTATCATAACCATATGAAAATATCATTTGAAGGGATGAATACCACAGCTAGATGGCACTATTTTTTATTATAGTGATTCCGTTTCCATGCCCTGTCTACTCATAGACATTATAACTAATGAACTAGTCCTAAGAGTGAGACGACTGCAGAGTGAGCAAGATAGCTTCAAACATAACCTCTAAGTGAATTCCTTCGTCAATGTAGCAGATGAAGAGAGGTTAAGAAGGATTGAGTAATTCCAGAATGGAATTATCATTCTGTCCTTCACAATATCACTTCAATGTGCTTTTTTCCCTATTGTATTCCTCATTGTGTAGTATGGAAAACTGTCATGAAGGCCAGTCCATTAGTTGTAATGCCTATGTGTCTGCTCTTTTATTTTTTTTACGGACGTCATAGGTAGCTTGAATCACACATTTTCTTCATTACTTATATATAATACCAAAAGATGGCACACAATTCAGAAACAAGAGAGGTCATTGTTTGTGATTATTTGCCATTGTCGTAGATCACCCATATTTTCAGGATTTTTTTGATACATAAACTTTAACTTCACTCATACACTTTTGTTTTATTTTTATACACAATTCTAATATTACCTTTCTCTCGACATTTCGCTCGAACTGACTGAACTTAACTGTTAAGTTATCGGAAATATCGACAATATTGTTACGATTTATCCCTGGGTTCGTCGATTAAAACTCCAAACAACACTAAACTTTTTTATTATAACTCTCTATCACAATTCAATACAACACAATCACTTAAACCGCTCTGATAACTTTTCAATGCTCGGTACTAAAACTCTCTGTACTAGAAATTCTAGTACACTACTAATACTTCGACTACTTGCACTTAGCAATAACAAAACTCTCTCCACTAAGCTCCACTAAACTCGCTTCATTTAGCTCTGAATAACTCTGCTCTGAATACAAACTTTCGAATAACTAGCTCTGCCCGCGACGAAGTCACATGCGATTTACTGATTCCTGGAAAATGACGTTCGCTACGACGCGATTCCTCATCTGCGTTTACGATCTCATCAGGTCCGGCGCTAGGAGAGCGCTAGGAGATTCGTAACAATATCTTATAGATAGCATAAAAAAAACGCTTCAAATCATTATCACACAGACATTGACGAACTATCCCATGTATAGACTATGGTAATAAACTATTATCCTTGTTTCCTCGGCATCATACAAATGACAACAATCTATATTGAAACATTTTTATTCCATGCGAATCAGTTTTGCCTGAATCATTGCACTCGTTACCTACTTCGGTACAACTGTTGAGATCTACTGATGTAACACTTACAGTTAATTTTTTTCATATTCACCCATTTGTCATATGAAATACGTCGAGAAATGTCAGTCGAAACAAAGTCTCAATCGAAGTTCATAATATATAGGAAAGTTACGAAATGTCACGAGTTTATGGGCGATGGGGTATCTGAGGCTAGGGGAAGTATTTGGGGCAATGTAGGTTGGCAATCTTGATACCAGGTGAAAATCACCATGCCAAAAATGTAAATGAAACATTTCGTTTTTTTTTCTCTGGTATTTTGTTTTCATTTAGTCATTTGTTAGTTTTGACTTTTCACATTTTGCGTTGACGCAAATAGCATGACAAGAGCCTCTGGAATATATTATGACTAGAGGAAATTATTTTGAAATTACTATACTCACAGAAACAATCAGAAGATGGACAAGAAAAATTTCCAATCTCCAAGAAAGTCTCCGCTGGTGATACTGGGATGTACGTACAACGTACTCTATCATTTAGCATTCGTGAGAAGTGTTGAAAATTTAAATTTCAGTAATATTTCTCAGGGGGATCGAAATAGCAAGAATTTCAAAAAATCTGAATAACAAACGATTGTATATTCAGCATATTCATTCATTTTTTGATGGGAGTAAAACATATCATTGTACATTGTTATGATCATTGAAATGCAGCAGAAAACTGGTCAATCTTGAACTTGTGAGAAGATCTTCTTTGACTTTTTTGATAGCATAGATGGTGTATGAGTGTCATGATATTGTACAAGATATTACGTCAATAGCCAGGATAATATTTATGCAAATTCATCGATTTTTTTGCGCAAATATGTCAGCGTAAATCTAGAATCGACAGAACTTGAAGGTGAGCAATTTGAAATATTTGCAAGATACAAAAATTGACCATCTAAGTGAATAAGTATTTATCTCACTTCGAAGTGCTGTTGATACACATCAAAGACTATAGAATGGAAGATAAAGAAAGAGTAAGTATACATTATTGTTGTATTTCCTACAAATACTCTCAGAAAAGTTTTGGCGCCATTTGAGATGGAAAGTAGGTGTTGGGAAACAAAACAAAATAATTGGTTGAAGCGTTAATAAAAATAAATATAATTTAATGTCGTTAAGATTGAATCTTGTGGAAAAAGCATGTACATAGCAGTATGAATGTAGATTAAATGATATTTAAAAACCATAAAAGTTTCTAAAATGGGGTTGTACATATGAGGTTATAGAAATTACACCAAAAGTTACATAACGCAGTTAAAATAGTCTTAAGAATATGTGTTAAACACACACCCCTATACATACAAAAACATCCATATATACACATGCATATACATACCTAAATCTTGAAATAAACCCATAGGTATATACAAAAATACTTATTTTTACATATACACCCATAAACGCCTACATTTGCTTGAATGTGATTGTGTTCCTTGATGAATGGTAATGGTTCGGACTTCCATTCAAGATTTCATTCCGTTCAAGAGATAATTCAAGGAAGCCGCCTACATCTTCAACAACAACGCCTTTAGTCACCTCAGCGTGGATCTCACTTGATTTGTATTTTTATAATTTCGTTCTTAGCAACAGGTTCAATAGAGTTAATAATATTGAAACGAAATGTGCTGGCGCCGGCCCTACCGACTATGGATGCAAATTGGTGCGACAGTTCCAGGAAAGATTATACCTGCGTGATCGCGACTCACCCAGAAGATTCGATTGTCAGGATTTATCTGGATGATTCTCCACTGTATGAGCGCCTATATAAGCCGAGGTCGCTCACCGCGACGACAGAATTTTAAGTACAGAGAGTTTTTATTAGAGAGAGTTTATCATAGTGTTCAGTACAGAGCGTTGAAAAGTTAGCGAAGCAGTTTAAGTAATTGTATTCTATTGTGTTAGAAAGTTATAATAAAAGTAGTTTAGTGTTGTTTGGGTTCTTTAATCATCGAACCCAAGGATATATTGTGACAATATAGACAATGGAAATCCGAAGCATTACTATCAATATTCAAATATATGGAAATATCGGATCTAGAGACAATGAGAGTGTTTTATCAGTTCAAAAAAACTTACAGTATTTCCTATCTACTGATCCAGAGACATTTAATCTGAAAGGATAATGGAGCATAGAGGAGAAGACATGTACATGAACTTTCCTCATCTGCCTAGTGAATATACTGGAAAGTCTTGACCCCGCTATAGTCACACTCACAAAATTTATTGTTTGACCATACAACGGTAGCCGTTTGACAAATCCTAGTATCCTCAGAAGGCATTTTATGCAATTTCTGTACGTGACATTTAACGAAAAAAAAAGTGTGACAACTAGGTTGAGCAAAAGAAATTTTTTCACTTACATAGGTATTCAAACTTGTTCAACATCTATTCGTGCATGGGTGCAACACATATATATGATGAATAAATGAATATTCGAGAAATGAAAAAACGCCAGTTGCAATATATTCGGATAGGAAATACTCAACAAATGATTGACAGAGAGTAATCAATCACTTTCAGATTCGGAACTGTCACCAATGTTCATATTAATGGGAGTAATATCTATATCCACTGAACACAGAAATACATTTTTCGTGCACCTGACGCGAAACAAGCATTTCGCAGCGATTTGATGTTTAATGCAATTATATAATTTTCACAGATGCACGAAAAATATTGTGTACACTATATATTATCTTGTTTCGGCCGTAGCGTAACAGCTGCCTTCCCGTGTAGAATTAGGAAGCTTAGGGTCAACAACCAAGGCGTTGAGGGTGGTATTTTTGATCCAACTATGGTTACAACAATGAGTAAAGATACTGGAACGCAGACTCGTATTATATTTTCAATTGATTTTGACGTCAATCTGACATGTAGTTCGTTTTTGAAATTTGGAAAACTGTGAAGCATTAGATGAAGTAAAAACTGAACTCTTGAAGCATGTAATTCCTTTTATTATTGATCCCTTGGTATTTCTCATAAATGAGTGTCTCATTGAAGGATGTTTTCCATCCGAACTGAAAACTACAGTGGTACTACCAATATACAAAAAACAACAACTCACTCTGGCGTTGTTCCATCCTGGCAGATGTCTCTTTACACACCTGTTTCTAGATGTTCCATACTTCATGTCAACTCTGTCATTTCAAACTTCATTGTCACTGTCATTCATAATTCTAATTCAACCGTTCATGTCGACTTTCATGTGTATTCACCTGTTGAATATGCGACTATATTTTTTCAATCCTGTTAATATTTTAATGGCGATTTAAACAATTTACTTGGTGTAAAATTTTAATATTGGACTGTGAACATATTTTATCGTCTGTGACATGTTATACTACTTTACTAACGTTTTCAATACGACTAACCTCAAATACAGTAAGGTCCTTGTTACTTTTTATTTGAAGTTATAACTTAAAATAATAATTTGTAGCTTTTCCCTGAAGATGGTAATAAACATTATCGAAATATTGGAAAAGCTGGTGTTATAAGAGTACACTTTCGTTCTGCTGTTCACCCAAAAAAACTACAGTTTTGTTCTTAACTGGTCAGCAAAGACTTCCACTCTAATATATATATATATATATATATATATATATATATATATATATATATATATATATATATATATATATATATATATATATATATATATATATATATCATTATATCGCTTTATTATTATTTCGATTTGTCAGTTTCCAACCTCTAGAAATGAAAAAAGCATATAATGAAATGAAATATATTGAGACAAAGCAAAAGTTAAAATAAGCACCACATGCAGAAACAATTACAACTATAATAGAAGATATATTCAAAAACTACGTTTATATATTCCCAAATCTTCAGCTGTTTAGATTCGTTTTTTCATCAGCTTTTTCTTCGTTGATCTGAAAACTCCTTCCATGGTACTTACTTCGTTCCATAGTATCTGAAATGGAAGAATACTAATTTGATAATCTTCATGAAATACTATGATGAAGGTGAAAATAGTATGTATCTTGGTGACATCTCCTCTTGACATGAAGTCGAGTGCAAGAATTGTCTTGCTTGGTAATACGATGAAACTCCGGTATACCATCAATTATTAAACAGAACTCCCAACCGCACCTATAATCAGCTGAATTATTAGGATTCCTAACGGATATCAGTATATTAGGCCACGATCATGTAATAATAATAATGATTATTAATACACGAGCATTAGCTCACATTCGGCTCGTTTCGTATGGTGAAGTTTATGAAGAACTATAAATATTACAATTATATCTGTATTGTGGGTCCCACTGATCTGGAATTGAAAGGAAAGGAAAATATATCCAATTGATTGAAAATCTGCACCGATTTTTCTTATCAATCGTTTTTTTCGTATAGTTCAAGTTAACAATGTATAGTTGTCACTTCCATCCATTTCTTCCATTGCGACTGAATCGCAAACTGTAAATATACAACTGGTAACCAAAACAGTGAATATGTCTGTTGCCGATATTTCACAAATAGTAAAAATTTTAGAAACAAGGCATGATAATGATAAAGGTGGGTAACGATATTTCGTCAGCAACATATGCAAGATATTGAACTTACCTTTGTATCCATCGAAGTTTGGAGATTCGGAATCACCATTGAAAACTATATCACAACAACCGATAAACCATTCTGGTCCAGCATAAACTTGAAACTAGCATGTCGTTCAATGAATACTTCTACGAAAATTATGCAGGTAGCCCGGCTCACATGGCATGGCAAATATAATAAGAATCAAAATGAGAATTCGCATAAACAGTAGTACATTTCTTTAATATCCCTCCCCTCTCATTTTTTGAACGGGTCAACTCAAAAAATTGAAACTTGGGATTATGAAATTGATGCATGAATACTATATTTTGGAATGAAATTGACACTTGAAAATTTCGACATGGCGACTGGGCGCATTGCTCGGTTCAAGTATTCTCATTTAGTTTCCGATTATAGAGTAGATAGGTACCACGTAAACTATCTCCAAAATGGCTAATTAAACAAAATTCAACAGGGGAATTGTATTTGAATATGCTGGCAACTACTGCTGATCCTCTAATCACCGAAATATTCGAAGTGAATACTAATGAATTCGATATGGATATTATTATTCCAACAAGATGGATCATGGTCGTTGGATTGGCCATCCAGGTACTACAGAATGTCCAGCCTGCTTGCCAGATTTAACACCTTTAGATTTTTTTATGGGGCTGGAAGTTCTACGAAACTGAATCTGCTTCAATATTGAATGTACGGCAGAGAATAAAAAAATTGTAGAAATATATCGATGTTGCTGTGTTCGAAAATATTTTCTTCGTGAAATAGCGGATGGGCTGTTCTCATCTCAAGACGTTTAAGGCAACCATTTCGAGCATCTTCTAAACTGAACTCAGCTCATTTCCATGAATTATGAAGTCAAACGTCGATGTGTGCAGGCAATTATTAAATGTTCCGCCATTTTGTAATTGTTGTTCTAAAATTGTTCGTTAACCAGCTGACGAACGTCAACCCTCAGAAGTCGAAACTTGTGCGAGCAATGGATCAACAAGGCCTTACCTTTTAACGTGTGATTACCCAGCACGGTGGCCCGGCGAGGATTCGAACCCCGGCCTTCTGCTTCACAGGCAGATATGCTAACCACTACACTACCGAGACCTATAGGTAAATATATTGATATTCTTGGGTTGTAAAGTATTCGTCAGGAGCTTCAAAATGATGTATCACAAGACCTCCCTTTCCATTACATTTTTTTTGTTTCAGATGGCTCCCAGTAAATATCTCCTCATTGGTGACAATCAAACCAAATCAGGACTTCTTAAGGCCATCACAGACACATTACATAACGCATAAAATGAGTACATAAGAAGTTTAGCCAATCAAACGATTGCCAACGCCATATTTCTTCTATATTAAAATTTCCATAAGAATGAAAACCTATGGAGGGTCCCTTATGTTCAGCCAATAAAAATATGTGTTTGAGAGCACGTGCTATTGTCAACGTCAAATCAATAGAAATTATTTTCGGTGTATAAATAGCCAAAGCATTAGATAAAGGCTGATCACCAGTAGCAAGATATCTGAAAAATCATAAGTACATTATTTGCACCACAACATTCATATTGGATACCAACCTTCCGTTAGGCGCGCCACCATATGTAACGTCGTTAGTCGCGCTGGGACTGCCAGTCCCATATCAACAACGCAGCCTAATTTTTGGTCATATGAATTATTTTGGCTTAAAATGTTTTTGGTGAATTAGTTTATTACTAAAGCGAGTTAAATTGCATTTTCAATTGCATTATAATTTTATTGTGTTTTATAACTAGTGTTTTTATTGTTCATGAATTATTTTTTATATTTATACCTCTTGTAGTAGTATTTGTGGGTACGACTTTACACAATTCACGTGAAAATATTTAGGGAACAGAAAAGCAAGTAGGTTATAAATTGCATCAATCCGATTTTATTGTAGTTTGATTTATTCAGATTCACCAGCTGTTTCCTCTTCAGTTATATTTTCTAAGCAATTTTTACATATTACTTGGACATGTTTTTTCGAACATATATAGGTATCACACTTTTGATATGTATAGGTTGTTCTGGCGTCCTTTTTAGATTTGTTATAACAAGGTTCGCAACGTTTTCTCTTGACCGCTCTTCGGCTCGTCCCAGGTTGAAAGCTAAACGATTCAATTCTTCCACGTCAGCGGGGTTATCAAAATTATAACGCTTTGTGTCCATAATTATGCACTTTGTTTCAAAAATACACGGCACAGTAACAAATGAACAAGAAAAAATAACCTACAAACAACGAAGCCTACAAATACGGTACTGAGACGCTTGTTCAATGTACGGATCAAAAATGAGTCGTAGGCAGTCGCGCTGGGACTATCAGTCCCAAAGCAGGTACCTGACGCACTCTTTGCAAATTTTCTAAGAAATAAAACTATCCCTTCGCATGAAACTCAGGCAACTGGCTTCTAGAAGTTTACTGTGAGATGTCATAAAGTTACGACGCTGTAGCTATAATAGTTTTAATATAATTGAGAAAATTGTAAATCATGGGACTGCCAGTCCCATGCGCGACTAACGGAGGGTTAAAGTGATAATCAACCATGAATGTAACATTCCAAGAAGTTTGTTGAACGTTTTTAAGTCCATTTTGCAATTATTGAAAAAGGTGATCAAAATTCAGTTGCAAATTTCGCTTTCCGTTTACTGGACGACACCACCACCTTCTACTACGCCACCTTTTATTTCGCATTGGTTTTAAATAAAGGGTACAAAACAACACAGCTATGCCAAATAAAGCAATAATCGAATATTTTTCTAGATCCATTATTTATATTCATTATTTAAGGTGAAAGTTGCATACGTTACCCATTTAAACCGTTTAACATTAAATTTTGCGGAGACATGTTGACTTGCACCTGATTTGTTGAAATTCCTATGCCACACCGTCCGTATGTGTTGACTCACTATTTGACGTCAGCTCTTATGTTATGTCATGCTTATGTCTATATGTTATGCGTCATGTAAATTTGTCTGTGAAGGCCTTTATTTACTATTGCTATGTTTTCTGAGCCACATTTACAACTGTGTTCGATATTTTCGAATTTTTTGTTCTCTTTGACACAAATGGTATAACCAAAAGTACTCGCGAATGTGACAGAAGATTATTGAAGAAATAGTAGTTTCAGTGTTATTCGATTCTCATAAACAATGGGATGTCTTCAAAATACACATATTTTGAACGCTTATGCGATCATCGTAGGATATACTCATAATTTCCAATTTTCTACTAACCAGTTATCCATGCTATATAACGTGTTTGCTGGGGTAGAAACAAATATAAACAGGCTCGAAAATGGTAGGGCTTTACTTTGGCGGAAGTGTCCTAGGACATCATTCGACATATCAGGAGACTTTATGCGATGAGCGATGAGTCATAGCTGTCCAACATACGGCCCGCGGGCCGCATGCGGCCCGCGAACTCCTTTCTTGCGGCCCCCGCTTTACGGGTCATGTATACATCACATGTATAAATTATTTATTAGATCCTTTCTACCAAGGAAGAACTGACATGGGCTTGGACTTTTTTGAGTTACTGCCAGGAGAACGATACCCCAACTTGCGAAACTTAGGACTTACGTATCTTTGCGAAAGCAGCTTTTCCAACATGAAATTTATCAAGTCAAAGTATAGATGTTCCCTCTCTGATAAGTCACTTACTCAGTTACTTCGTTTATCAACAACAAATATTAATGTTAATATTGATGCATTAGTATTAGAAAACCAACATCCTCAAATGTCCCACTGATTTTTTTGTAATTTCATATTTTTTGAATAAATAAAAATGATAGAAAAACTATTTTTGTATACCATATCCATATAATATTATAGTATATACCTATTAAAACTCAGTAATAATGTTGTATAGAAAGATTTTATAATGAGGCCCTCCAAACTGCATTTTTTTTGAAGCGGCCCTTGGGCCACTTGAAGTTGGACAGGCCTGAGCTAAGTCATATGACATGTTACGTGAGGCCCATGTGCAGAACAGAAAAGTTAGAAAGCTGTGATTGTCCCATTATAACTATATGGGAAGTGCAAAAAAGGACACATAAGGAGGGCTAACCTTCGAAATTAGGAGGCAAGGTAAAAATACCTAACCAAGGTTGATGCTGTTTCCTCTTTCGCACTTCTTGTAGACTTATAATGGAAATTTCAAAGTTTCATGACTTTTTTGTTCTGCGCATGCGCCTCACGGAAGGGGTGTCATGGTGCTCAGCCGTCGAGTAGAGCCCACTGATATGTCGGATGATGTAGGATATCATCCGCTAAAGTAAAGCCTATCCCAAAACTTCTAATCAATAGTGACATTAAAACTTACATGATTCTATTATATCAGATACTGGATTTTCATCATCAACATGGTGACAAATGGTAATTGCCACTTCTACAAAAACACTTCAGACACACACCCGATATAGTAGTTTACCTTATTATCCGATTGTTCTTGAATACATATTCATTCATACGAATCTAGATTCACTAGTAATCGCCGCAGAAATACAAAAGTTAGAAATATTTTACCACTAACACAAACAAAAAAATATCGATGTCGATAAATCCACTGTCTTCTGATGCCACATTTTGTTTAGACCCATGGTGACGCGTTTTGTAAGTTTGAATTTTCTTGCCTAATTCTTTAATTTCCATTTGATATTTTATGGGTTTAAATAATGTCTGTAAGAAAACAATACCTTTCATTAATAATATGACTATTATAAAGATTCGAAAACAAAGCTTTGAGACAAATTTAAATTTCTGCTTATTCTCTATTCTTCGCATTAACTTATCCATAGAATCTACAAATTCCTACAAGTTTGTGATATCGGGTAATGACAAAATAGCAATTCAATCAAAAATAGTGACTATATGAGTCTCTGATAGATGATTTTCATTTCTTTCGTGGAAAAATACACATGATGAATGTTTACAATTTTCCAGAGGCAATAGTGTCCTCAGTCTGGATCTTGGACAGAATTATGGATATTGTAGACGTTTGCGATGGAAGTTATGAGAATTGAACGACCAGTTTGAAAGCGAAATGGGAATATTCTTTGTCACGAACATCATTCATTCTGAATGGCTCGACGTAAAACAGGCGAGAGAAAATTGAATCTCTAGCCCAGAAAGGAAAAAATATTTCTTGGTGCCAGTATGATTCATCGACACTCGGCATTGAATAAGTAGTAAAGGAAAACAATGTAATTCTGCGCACTTGTTGGCTATATTATAATTTATTACACAACCCAACAGCCGATTCGTAGATTGGTGCTTTTTTTTGATGAACTTTTCTTATTTTTTGATCTATATATAACCGTATTATTATTTACTCCAACTACGGTGCTACCTTTGAAAGAAATATATAAGTAAGGTAATTATCTTTATTACATATTGACATGAAAAATCAGAGATGAACGTAAATAACATTTACCACTTGAGAATTTTTCCTATCTAAAGTAAATTTTTTCATTCAATCTAGAGGCAAGTAATTCAGCGGACTCCTTGGAGAGGTTCAGGTCTCTGATAAGGTCATTAAATTCTTGTTGATTGGAGCGTTGGGGATTTGCTATATCTGTTTCAAAATCACTCTCTTTTCCTTGTTGCAAATCCTGAACTTTATCAGACGTTGATGTATCTTGATCATTTTCCGAGAGTGTAGGAAGAATGTTCAATATTGAAATAAGTATTTCTCCAGAATGAGGTACAGGACTTCTTGCTGAGTCTATATCACGATATGTCCATTTTTGTTAATTGTTTCCCATGATATTTACGATACAAAAATAACAATCATCGTGATGGTTTCTTGTTTTTCTCCAAACCATTGGTACTCCAAACGTCAGGGACGTCCTCTTCCAATTGACCATTGCCGCAAATGTTGCCGCAAATGTTCATCGCATGTTTTACATACCAAATGTGGGAGCCCACGATTTATCCTGGTCTCCCAAGTGGAAGCGAAAATAGGCCAGATAAGCTCCCTTCACGAAGTCATAAAGAGGTTTACTACTTTCTTTGAAAGTGTATTCACCACATATATAACAAAACACGTCTGGTTGATTTAAACAATTTCTACTTGTGATGCCATGCCTTCAATTCAATATTCGGAAAACGTACACAAAATAATAAAGCAACTTTACCTACAAAGGCTCAAGAGTAAACTGGAACCTCAAGGAATAGAAATATACAGGAGGTAAAGAAAGGTCAATTTTCACAATCATGGCAATAACGAGTACCTGAAATGGGGTAAATACACGCCAATTTTAGGTAAGAAATTTTGGTTTTGACCTAAAAAGATATCATTATTACATTATTTACACCTGTTATCAGAACTAAAATTGATTGGTCTGTATCTGAAGAACTAGAGCTGCTACGAGAAAATGCCAGACATTTTTGGAATCAGCACATTAAACACATTCAGAAGCAGTTTATAATTCACCGGCACCAAAAAAAAAATAATATTTTATTGGGTTGTGATAATTTATGCGGAATGTTGAAATCACTCCTTCACCTCAAAGTGATATGACACACCTCATTCGTAAAAAAAATTAAATTTCAAAAATATTGTTACACGTTTCCACCTGAACAGCACCTCGCCCAAGTATTGTAATTCCAAGCCACAATGAACGCTTCCATGGCTTCACTGCTCTGAAATATGCGGTTGAGTATGAATAGGGAGTATAACAGAATCCTAATCTTCCTGCATGATTTGTGATTCGGAAGTGAAAGAGTAAAATAGGAAACGTTCATCAAGAAATACTACAGATGGTTGTTATAAATTGCGTTGGAATTTAATCAACTCTCAACGCGAGTACTTTAATGAAAAGTTCAACCGTTGTTGGGCGGATTAGGGGGCGATTGATGTAATGAGATGATTCGAATAATTATTCTCAAGGGAAAGGGGAAGAAACTACGGAGGAATTTTCAATTGAAATTAAATTTGCTCGGGCTCGAGTTGATATGGTTCACAAATTGATGAAAGGTTGAATACTGACCCATTTTTTGAACAGTTTCGAATGTAAAGGAAACTGAAGGAGTAGCAATCGCTCGATTAACAAGATCTCCACATTTGGTTCAGTTAGAACGACTGCCAATTTTATATGCTTCACTTCAGTCAATATTCCATGCACCTTCAAAATTCTCCGGAATATATGTTTTCCGATTTTGAATTTAGATAGACAAAATATAGCAGCTATTGATATAATCTCACGTTAACTACGTACATATATCACAAAACTACGACGGCGTAGTGAAATAAAAAATATCTCCATTGACAGATCAACGATAGATCAAAATCTGTCAAAGGCGTATTGACAGATTCAAATGTGTCAATGACAGATTTTAATCTGGCATTGACAGATCAAAATTTGTCAATGGAGATATTTTTAAATTTTTACAGTGACCCTAATACGTCGTCGTCCAAAACTATATATGGAGTCAGGTCATGATTTTGGAGGTAAAAAAATGTTCTATAACGGTTGTACAATCTTGCTCACCAAGATGAAAGCAGTAATGAGGCAAATAAATTTATGGTGAGGCGTGAATGTGTAGCAAACAAACTAGGAATAAGAATCAACTTATTTCGAAGAATTAGTACTGGACAAAATTATTGATATATGAAAATATGATCCATTCCCATTTCAGTAAGTGTGCCTTCATCTAATTTTTACTTTATGAGACACAAATTAAAATTCTGCGGAAAAGAACAAGATCGTGCACTGAGAATAATTCTCAATTGTGATGGATATACTCCTATCGAACAAATGCTGGAAAAACTCAAATTCGCAATTGAGAACAAACTATAATGATGAATACAATGATTATACTTTGTACAATTCTCAATCACTTATATCCAACTCATTTCTCAAACATTATTACTTCGTTAATGATATTCAAACCTGTTCAACTAGAGTTGTGGAAACATTTATATAAAAACGTTACGACAAATTTTCAACAAAATCATGTCGTCAAGCTAATTTCTATTTGAAAAAAAGTATGTGTGTTTTTCAAGTGAATTATGTATTCACTCAATGTGATGTAATTTAGCGTATTTGGTAATAATAAAGTATTATTATTATAACTTCCTTAAACAAATATTGCAGGTTAGGTCTAGTGTCTGATATAAAATCAATGGAATTCCACGGTAGCTAGTCATAGCATCACCAAGGTCCAATTGAAACGATTCACTCTGTGATATCATCGAACATTGTTGCCCCAAATATTCATCGACCTAATAGCGTTCAGCTAACCATCGGTCATCGTGAACATGAATCGATGAAACAGCTTCGATGATAATTGAGATTGAATCCTTGGGTTAATTTCAAAGTACATTACGTAAACTTGGATTATATTGCTTTTGGTGAAACCTGGCCTGAAGGCTAACGTTCATAGGGGGGCGTCAGCTGGTTAAATCTTCATTTGCATGTATTGGTAGACATTGTTTGAAAAAATATTAGAGAATCTGAAATATCAAAGTCAGTTTCTGACATCACTCATGGAAAAACAACTGATTGATAAAAAATAATAGAAAAATAGCGATTTGTGATAAATTTCACAGCAGCACCGTAGTTATCATTTGAAGAATTTCTGCTCATCAATTCCGTTTAGATTACCAATAAGGGCATTTTCTTGCTAGTTGTCACAGTAACGGCGCTGGGTGAAATTATGGTGAAAGTTGATCAGAGTTCATCGAAATAATTTTAATGATTTCTCAGTTCAATCTCGTTGAAATCATTTTTCATCGGTTTGAGGATAATTAAAATGGAAATAGAACTGGTGATCACTCAAAAATGAGTAGTCTCAAGAAAAAAATTTACGGATAGAGAGTTGAAAGACCTATCAAACAGGGTATCATAAGAACCCCTTCTCATTCAAAAATAGTGTTGAGAAATCCCCTGAGTGGTTAGTGACGTCACACTTGATTTTTCCATCGAAAACTTAGACTGATACTTTTCCCCGTAGATTCACCCGATCCTAAAATTTGGTCCAGAGGTACTATTCTTGATCGTTCGCAAACGGAGTATTCGCATTTATGGTCACATTCTAATATTTGAATGTATAGTGGAAACCGTGACTATACATTAGAATGTGCGAATACCAGCATGAACTTCTTTTGCGAAGGGTCAAGGATAGACCTCCAGTTCAAACAAATTAGGTAATCTATGATAATTTTCCGGCAAAAGTATTAAAATATTAAAATAAATAAAAGAATGATATACCTCAACTCAAACTGCGTCAATAAACAATATTTTCCTCACGAGATGAATAGTGCACTTTTGCCTCGGTATATAGAATTCCGTATTCTTCATAAATTTCTTTACATTTGAAACGTTAAATATTCACGTTGATGTGAAAAACACTGTAACCCACTCTTCGCGTTTTCATCATTTGTGAATAATTATGAATTATTATATAATATTTTGCGAGTAATAAACCCAAGTAATGAGAGAACCAATTCCCTCAGGATGCCACAGCTGATAATGAATTATACCAGCATACCCTGCACACGAAACCGAAGCATTATTCTTCTGCAAATTCAGGACATTCGCGGCAATCTCGAAACTTAGTTGTATTCGCAACATATAATATATTTCACGGGGCGTGATGTCACCCCCCTTGACATGGAGCAGAATTTACTGCATGAATTATTACTATAAATTACGTGACTTTAACTGCACCTTCTACTCCAGGTTACGAAATGAAACGTGGAAGTGAAGGATAACCTGAGAATTTCCGTGAATCAAGAGTGGGATTTCAGGTTTTTATCATGGAAATAAATCTCGTCAGCTCGTTCGGATTCGATGGAAATAACGAGAAAATATATTCGAATTGGTTGAGAAATATTTCCCTTGAAAATTTGTTCGATTCGTGTTGTTATCTTTTCCATCTAAAATTCCAGCATATGACAATTTTTAGTAGTTTCATTTGTTGTTCGATTTGAATGTTTCAACTCCTATCAGATAATTTATGTCAATTTGTGTTTATATGTGAGATAACAAGGATAAATACGAAAAAAGTATATAGATACATTTATATTATATTTCAGTCTGTCGTAGTTTCACTCATCAGACAGAAAATTGGTCCACTATTGTGTGTTACTACACCTGCATATTCCAATCAGATATCTGAATTTCATAGTGGAAAAATTGAAAGTTAACCCAGTGCTCCTAGTGAATGATATTCATATATGAATAGATAGATATACTTGACGAATGTTTGTCAAATTCCTATAATATGTTTGATGGAAACCTATTGCTAAAATGGAAATACAGAGATGAATTAGTCATCTCTCATGATTCAACGTACAGATACTCCCAAAATATTCTTCAACAGAAGACAATATTCTACTAAAAATACTTTCATTACTAATTCGAATTCAAAAAGGTTCAGAGATTTTGTGTTTTCTTGTACATCATCATACAGATTCATATAAACACTTTCTATTCTAATCTTTTTTTGATATCGAAAGTGTACAAATGATCCCAACATTTTTGAAGAGAAGCTTATAATGCTATTCAGGTCTGACTCCAGATGTTATCATCAATGAACCTCTTCCAGGCAGAAGCATAATCCTGAAACTTCCAAGCAGAGACCATGAAAATTTATTTCGATTTGCCTTTTGATAATAATATTACTAACCTGATGAAATAGTGAATTAATGAAAAATATGTATGAGAGCGTATATTGATACTTATAAATCTTTTGAGATGTCGACGAAGAAATTAGATGCAGAGCACGGAGCTAAAAAATTATCTGAAATGTCAAAATCTAGTTTCATCATAGGATTGACGATAATCTATAGGACATACATGGAGAACCATTATCAGATCATTACTATGTCGCGTTATTACTTCGCTCTCACCGATGCCTGAGCGAATATGGCATAAAGGGCATACGCGCTCATCTACAGATGGACGAGTGAACCGCGAACCTCTTCTCCCTCCAGCTTTTTCCTAGATGGTTGTCGTTTCCTAGCTCCAAGACAGAGGTGATGTCCGTTTTTTGTGTTTGTATGTGGAAGTATTTGAATATGTAGGGGAAGGTTGGGTAAAACAGGACGGTCTGGTAAAACACGATACACTGTTGTAATTAAAAACAAATGGTACGATCTAACGAGAATGCCCAGAACTGATGCCAAGCAAGTCATCTTCTCACCCTAGTTTCACTCTAGACGTCGCGGCGTATCAGGTGAACATGTCGGAATGTGAGGTTTTGCGTGCTTTCAAACAGTGTTCTTCAGATTACAGGCAAAATCAATTGAAGGTGAGAAGATTTAGAGTACACTGTGTTTGTTTACAATAGTTACACACAATAGGTATCTGGAATCGTTTTGCTTTTATATTAAAAGTTTGTTCACATGTTTCAGCAATGCATAGTTGGGTGAAACCGGACACTGTGTGGTTGGGAAAAATAGGATGTATCCCTAACCCGAAGGTTCGGACCATGGAGCTAGTGTTAGAGCGGTGGAAGACGAAAAAAAAATATTCAGCTGTGACTTCTGTCAGTGACATATTTTGATATTTTCTTTGTGATGCCTTCTTTTCCCAATTATTACTGTCAGGTCGATAAAAAGTTGAATGGTTCTTTGGCATCACTGAGACAGAGAAGAATTGAAGAGTATTTGTTGTTTCTATATTGTTATTTAAGAATAATTATTAACCATGTTGTGTCTTATTATAAGGGGGTAAACGTTATGGAATTTATACAACCTTGAGTATCTCGTTTTATCCTACTTTTTCATTAAACAGATTTTTTTCTCATGTGACTTTTGTCTTTAATGGTCCCCAGTATTGCTTTATTAAAAAAATTATGAGACCTAGAACATTAAGTATCCCGTTTCACCTAACTTTTCCCTGTTCAACATTCTCATCTTTCTTCAGCTATAAATCAAGAATGTGATGTGTCAAATTTATTTAAGGAATGGAATATATCAAAATAGAAAAGAAATTGACTAACGTGTGCGCCTATCAAGCGGAAGACTGGGGTTCAATTCCTCGCCGGGCCACCGTGCTGGGATTCACACGTTAAAACACTTTGAACCTTTCTTTTAACTAGTTGTCAGTGGCGGAGATACAGGAATGCCAAGGTTTCAATCATAGTATATCATAAACAAGACTGATAATTATGGGGTATAGGGAATATGTCGAAACTTCGCTGAGTTGATTTATCAGAATGATTTCAATGATCTTGTTGAATATTCAGATGAGTACGTGGACAAACACAAAGAAATGATTTCTGGTGTGATTCTAAAACAAAACGTTCACATTAGCATAGGTCTGGAAATGCTTCGTTTTCAAGATACAGCGTGTCAAAATATGAATAAAAATCGTTTTTTCCTGAATATCTCATTAATCAATCCTTCAGATGTTTTTAAATTTGTGGATATTGGGGAGCTGATTTGGCCAGAACTAGATTGAAAGCATTATATCCAGTGGCGACCCGGCAGATACCTTAACAAATATTTTTGACTGAAAAAATGTGTGCCGCAGATTTTTCGCAAATTTCGTATATTTTTTCGCATTGAGTTTCTGAAACTACAACTTATCCCGTCTTTTTTTTCTATCTTAATCTATTTTCTGAGGAAAAAACTAAAACTTATTTTATTGCAAATACTTGAAGTAAGAAAATGAACAGAGCAAACCATCAACAGTCGGGGTGGACTTGCATAGACATGCAATAACGAGCTTTCCCATCATGAATGAACAAATAACACAACATGGAAGCCACCTTTCGAACTCTTAACCGTTTTCGATGAAACACCACGTCATTTACTTGCAGTGTTTTGGAAGTAAAGTTAGGGTGCCATGAAAAGAACCAATTATTCAAACAATTATTTAGTTTCATTGCATCTTGTTCTTCAGGATTTTTTATTTCAACATCCTGTGAAAAACAATATTGATTTTGTTACATGCAGGAAAATGATTTCAATTTTTTTTCTCAAAAAACAAAGGAATATAGTAGGAAAAAATGAAAAAGTTGTAGTTTCAGTAGCACAATGCTAGAAAAATATTGTTAAAAATCAGTGTCTCACGGTTTTTTGGTAAAAATGGAAATGAAAAGTTGTAGTTTCAGTAGCTCAATGCTAGAAAAAAATTGCCAAAAATCAGTGGCGCACAATTTTTTGGTAAAAAATATTGGTTAAGGTACCTTCGGGACGCTACTGAACATGATAATTTCAAACTAGTTGGAGCCGGAACAGCTCCCCAATACCCTCCCAATATTGAGAATTTAGGAAAAATCTTTTTTCTTTATTTTGAAACCTGTATTTCGAAAACGAAGCTTTACCGAACCTATATTCATATAAACTTCTTGTCTTAGAAAAACTCAAAGAATGACCCCTTTGTGTGTTGGCCAGAGAATCAAATAACACCATGTATATGAACCTTTCCTTTTCTGCTCTGGTATTTTTTTCTTTGATAACTGAACCTACTGTGGCGTGTTTGGGAATAGTTATGAACATTCTCCGTGAGAAAGAAATTATGGAAAACATAACTTTCTGATCATAACTCAACTGTACTCAGCCATTCGTATTTTTCAGAGAATTTGTACCATCTTCCATCTCGAAGATTGTTATTGGATCCAAAACAAAACGATATGAAACTATCCAAGTAATTCTGCGCATCGGTTGATCCTGGGAATATTGAGCTGAATTGAAATCATTTTCCGGAAATATTTTTCAATATTTCCCAATTCCCGTTCTTGTTCCCCAACTTCAAACCCTCATTGGAATTTTTTCCATATTTCAAAAACCATAATTCACTCGATACGTATGGAGATGAAACGAATCGGAGATGTTTACTGTCTGCGAAGGTTTTCCCGATTCTTTCTCTCGAGATAATCATAACATCATATCGTCTGCTTCGGAATGAGTTCCCACATTGTTTCCTTTGTGCCTTTCCCCGGAATAATACCGAATCAAATATTCCCCGAACAAAGCGAAATAAAAAACAAAATTCACCCGATTCCAGGGCGCGAGTTCGTTATTTTCAGCTTATTCCAACATTTTCGCGGCAACGTACGGGTTTGGCCTGTCCGGACACCGTAATTTATTCTTCTATTGTTATTTATTGTTGACGAATCGGCGGAAATTTGTTTAGGGCAATTTAGTGCCTACATGAACGACATTTTCCGCCCGAAAATGACGGAAACGTGATTACTGCCTTTTCAGGCTGGGAAAAAAGAAGAGAACGGTATAATGGCAAATTGAAATTGAGGACGGAAGTTCCGAGAAAAAAAGCTCGAACGAGAATCAGCAGTTCGTTCTGAAGGTGAATTGAGATTACTGTTTGAACGTCATTATTTTGTGGTGGATCAATATTTGTTTCGTAGTTTTCTGGGTTTATAACCTTCCACAATCTGAAAAAATATAAATTATTAATAATTTTCCATCTACCCCGAAAAGTTGCTGCGTCTATTGAAAAACTGTTCTTTCTGGATAGAACAAGTCCAATAAGTCAGCAAGTTCTCGAATAACTCAAATTTTGCCTATCAAAAAAATATTAACTAAATCTAAAAATACTTATCGCTAACGTTCCGGAAACTAAATCCGCTTCCGTTTTCAAAACTAATAGGCGAATTCCTCTTCAAATGCAAATATCTCGTGAAGATAATTTTCGTAATTGACATTTGAAATAATTTGACAAATGTCAATTACGAAAATTGACTATAAGTTGTGAGAACGGAAGCGGATTTAACTTCCATAACGTTAACGATAAGTATTTTCATATAATATATTAGTTCTTATTATTTTTTTGATAGTCAAAATTTGAGTTATACGAGAAGTTGCTGACTAAATGGACTAGTTCTATCAAGAAAGAACTGTTTTTCAATAGACGCAGCAACTTTTCGGGGTAGATTGAAAATCTGCCCTTCTACACTTGTATAGATTCCAATATTAATTCTTATTTTTTCAGATTGTGGTAGGTTACAAACTCAGAAAACTACGGAACAAATGAATTGAGATGATAATAACGATAAGCAGTTGTTGTTTTTCAACCTAATCCTGAACGACAAACAATATATATGAGTGGATAATTGAAGAGCAAAACTATAGAAATAACGCAAATGAATAAAAAAAATAAAAATGGAAAATGGCCACATTTAAACACATCATACATAATAATTACCATTCCATGATATAAAGATACATCACCTATAATAAATATTTCAATCTCTTTTTGAAGTTGGAAATAGTATATACTCACTAGGCAGGTCATTATATAGTTAACATACTACGAGAATCTACGGTCAACAAGGAAGTTATGTTTATTTCTTGTGTTAGAATTCCTAATCGATTGAAATGTGTCGATTTGTCGAATAAATACTGTGGTTTCTTCAATTTTAAAATTTTGTGAGTAGCAATTAAAAAATGCATAATCGTGGCATATCAATTCTGAGCCAACTTAATTGCTTCATTTTTGTACAACGGAGGGAAGAGTTTTGTAAGATTTATACATTAAAGAAAAATAGTCTATGGTTTTATAACACGGGCTAGTCCAAACCACGACGTCAAAAAGTCGGAGTGTATCTCAATATACACCACATATGTTATACGATTTTCTATAACTTTCGAAATATAATTCTTTCGATTTTTCTGTTGGGAATTCTCAGTTGAAAAGGATTCAATTTTCCCCATTATTTTGATAGGTTTGTATCATATTCATAATGAAGTGTTCTTTCACTCATTGGATAACGGGTTCCTAGTATTAGGGCAAATTGCTGAAATTTTGATCGAAACAAAAATCATGTTTGAGCAAGGAAGTGTTGAGCTTTCAACTCTTGATGAGGAATCTTAAACAAGACCCAATGAGTTATTCGATGATTTCGAAAACTCAGCAGAACTCCAAGCATAACAAAATAGTGCTACTCAACAGGTTATCATTCGCTGAAACCGGCTTTCGAAAGTACAAAGGGGAATATTTCATGTGCCAGTCATTTGATTTCAAATAGTTTATTATTGCTCTTTTGTCATTTCTGAGACTCATTGAGAATAAAAATACCTCAAGCGAGTGAAAATTAACACCCAGATAATTGACAGAACCTGAAATTTCGTAGCAGCGAGGAATTAGGGCAATAGTACCGATAATTGATTATAATAAAAATGAATATCAAATCAGTATTTTATAAGTTCGAATTGTCGCTTCTTCGTGGGCTTGATGATTTTTCCCGAACTTGAAGTGTCTTTCATAATTTTCCTAGAGAAAAACAAAAGTCTGGTTGATTGAGTCTGGTGAACGTGAATGTCAATGACTTGGTCTGTTTAGCTACGGCGAATTCTCCCTACGACGAATACTTACTACTGCGTATTTTGCACTACGGGCTATATTATTTATCATCGATAACGTTCCTGTTTTGATGACGTAAATGAAGGGGATGAAATTTAACGTGGGAAGAATTCTACGTGATGAGATTTAGACGTAGGAATAATCGCTATAAAAATAATTCGACGGTGGAAGAAAAATTCGACATAGGAAGACGCATCCCATTTTCCATCTAGAAAGCAATGCAATATCTATTAGAAAAAATTGGCTGACCACACTGGTTTTACTAACCTAACCTAACCAAAGTTGTGTTGTGTACCAGGGAGATTACAAATAACTTCACTTGATATTAGTATTTTACTTCATTAGCTTAGAACTATTCATTCCCAAACAAAAATCAAACGAAAGAATACGACAACAACTGTCATTACAAGTCTCAAAACGAAGGAAAATCAATGTCATTTCAGCAAAATACACTTCTACTAGGAAACTCGAATGTGGGCGTAAAAATGTCTATTTATCATATACGTGAATTCTACTGTAATTCGCTTGAAAAGATTTTCTTTGAAATAACATTGCAGAATAATTATTTATGTATACTGAATGTTCGTAATTCTAATGTCGATAAAATTATAAGGGTACATAACAGTTGAATGATGAAATTTATAGAAAGTTTCACTATATCTCAGCCGTGCATTGCTTTTTTCATTGAGCTAGGCTGAAAATACCTAACTACTTCATTACATTCCTCGGTGTACAGCTCATCTATTTCATCCCAACACGGAAAAGATGACGTATTACGCAGTGCGTGACAAGCAGCCATTTGAAACCTACAGGAAGTTCAACGCGCAACCGGGTGCGGAACGAATTCTTGGGCCAAGTTGTATTGGTTAAGCTGGACAATATCCAATTTATGAGTTTTCGTAGAGTACCAGTGTACAGGAAAATATTGAATATCAATGTAGTTTTCGAACGACAGTATATAAATACTTGAAACTCAATAACAACGTTGTAAAACTTAAACCAGAATGTATCAATAGTATTGAGTGGAAAATGATGGTCATCATCAACATAGCCTTCGAATAATTCTCGCCAACTCTCAACCTAAACTCTATGTATTGTTATTTCCTGGCACTGTTCAATAGCTGAAGTTAATGCTTTTATTGTAAAACACGTCGGAAGTACAATCCCGATATATACCCAATATTAACGATTGTAAGGGTGTACATCGAAAATGGTTTTCCACAATGTGAAAGTGGTGGTTTCGATGCAGAATAATTTGCGAATGCTGCAGAATATTGAATCAAAAAGCACAATGGATACATGCATATATGAATATATAGCGTTAAAGTATTCCATTACAAAACTTGTGTTTCCATTCTGCTGTCGATTTTTATTTATACGACAGTTGTCACCAACGTTTATGGTGTTTCACAATATTTTAAATTATTATTTTTGACTCTCATTCCAATTCGAATGGTAGAAAACAATTTTCAAAGGTTTGACATGGAATTTTTAATTACCAATGTTCCTACTCTTTCATTCATATATATACAAAAATATGTGACACCGCTCCTTAGAGGTAGAAAGATGATTTAAACCCTGTTTGGAATGATAGACAGAAAGGTCGGTGTTATATTTGAAAAGAAAAAGAAATATATTTCTCCATTCACCAACTCTCAATAAAAATGTTTTTTTTTTGTTTTTCTTCTACTGATCTGTGATAGGTAAAATTCAAATGGTATTTAGCTTATACTATGAGACTTTTCAAATCACTACTCAACATTTTCGGCTCAGGTTTCAGTTCATTTTTGAATTTCGTTATCACTCACTGATGAAAGATTCACATTTCTTTGGAATTCACATCACGGGTTATTATGTCATTGACGAACGGCAACAAAAACACATATTCTATACACCAAAAAAGTATATACAGCAGATGATAGCAGAACTTGGAAAATTTCGGCAATCGATCCCACGGATATTCTCTATGTAAGAGTTTTGATGATACCAATTCCAAGTATCCAGATAAAATAGTAGCTCAACTACGTTGAGATACTGAGAATACTACGGTACAGATTGACTCTCTATCAATTATCTGAGTTTGTAGCCACAATCTGATAATGTTAAAAGGTGATATGAAATTAATAGAAGGGTACACATAGGAGTTGCTTTGCTGATGGAAAGAGTTCCACCTAATTCAGGTTGACACTGATAACACTTATTTTAGTTTATTGAAGAAAATCACAGGTGAACAGTGAATAAACTAGTTCATTTCGAATTGATCTTCGAATATTCACTGACTTATTTAGTGGTAACCTGAATCAGAGCGAACGTTTTTCGCGAGCGCATCAACAATTTGGGGTAGACTATTGGGGGTTACAAACCCAGAAAACAACAAAAATAACAATTCATCCTCCACATCACTTTCGAACACCAATACCATTTTCTCGACATATTGGTAGGCAAAACTCCCCCGAAAGAGAACTTTTCTTCTGCCCTATACCACGAAGGGCTTGGAAGTTTATCTGATGGATACCAGTGATAGAGTATTCACATAATTCACTACTACACGCGTAACTCTGATAGAGCGAACATAAACAAAAACAATTCATAAGGGTAATCACCGGTTTCAGGTCAGTTAACCCTCGTCATAAACAGAGTAGATCAGTAATAACGTGTTGAAGACTCTTGATACTGGTCTACACTGTAGGTCACACCAATTCCTTGATGTTTCCAATTCATATGGACAAATAACACTTTCCCGTTTCCATTATACTTTGCTCGTCAAAATACTACCTGAATCTGTTAAATTTTGACTCAAGAGAGAGTGGAGCAAGCCAATGAGATGTTGAGTGGATGCTGCACATCCACACTCTGATATCTTTGCCAAGTCCCCATTGATAACGTCTGTACTCCTTTCTCTTTAGAATCATGAAAATGTATAATGAATATTGGGAATTTGTAAGTGGAAAGTTTCCAGTACAAGATCGAAAGCAAATACTTCTTTTTTTGGAAATGAATCCAATGGTCCATTTCGGTATTTCACATTTCTGCCATAGTAAATAACCCAAATCATGATATCCTGGATGAATTAAAAGTTAAAGTGCTCTTCAAAGTGGCAATGGAACAGTTTCCATTATGCATGCTCGAATATTTTGGGTCAACTTGACTAGACGTATTCAACGCCGTTGCGATACTCCATGTGAGTTTTCTGCTTCTCACAAATATTTTCGACTGGAAATTTTCGTTCCGATTTGAGTAATTCAAACCACTGGTGAAATAACCGCAAATAATTTCCATTGATGGAGATTCGATTATTTATAGTATGGTATATACAGTGAGGTCCATAGGTATGGAATCTATTCATTTTTAGCTTTACTATGTATTTTATCGAAAAATCCTGAAACAGGTCAATTTTTATTGACAATTTGACAATGTATAGTACACCCCCCCTTAATTGTGAACTCCCCTCAAAAATTTTACATGGGGGTCGTGAGGCATCTTGGGATTATTTATTATCTGATCAGCAATACTGAGTTTGATAATAATAAAATGAGTTATCAAAATTGAAAAATAATGACACTGTAAATTATGTATCCGTTGAAAAAACCTGAACAGGTCGTTTGCTATTGTCATTTTGACAATTTACAGTATGAGATTATTACTTCCTTATCTCACCCCCTCTGAATTAGTAGCATCCCCTCAACAATCTTGAATGAGAAGGGAGGTCGTGTGCACCCAGTTCAAAAGGAATTGCGATTCTCTGTTCAGCATTACGATGTTTTGAAAAATTGGTAGAATTATAGCTGAGACAATTCGTTTTGAAAATGTGAAATTTTCAGATATATAATTTACAGTGTCGATATTTTTCAATTTCAAAAACACTTTTTTCCGTTATGGTTGCACCAAATATGGAAAACTGAGTATTGCTGAACAGATAATGAAAGTCCCTTTCGAACAAGATGCCACACGACCCCCCCCTCTCATTCAAAATTTTTGAGGGGGTGCTCATAATTAAGAAGGGGTGCAAGAAGGGGGTAATATTGTCATACTGGACATTGTCAAACTGAAAATAAAAACTGACTTGTTTCAGGATTTTTCAATAATTCACATAATAACGCTAAATATGAATATATTCCGTACCTATGGACCGCACTGTATAACCTCTTACATGCATAGACTCACGTTTAAGAAAGTTGAGCCAATTCAACTTTCAACTCTGTTCAACTTTCTCCATTCGCATTACAATGTGTATACTTCGAACTCCTCCACAAACGTCATAACGACAGTTTATTATAAGAGGTTATTGAAATTTTCAAAGAAATATTTCATCGATATAAAATATATTTTGCGACAATAGAGAAGAATAAATTCCTTCCAGAAATTGTGACTGGTAAGTATTGTGTACAAATCATACACATTTCTCTTACTGTTCTTATTTCAACTTCACATTCTCATCTGTTTTCTTCAGAAAGGAAGTATTCCCGAAATTCACACGTAATATTAGACAGCCTATATAGAAGAAGAACGGTACTCTGCTCTCCAGGAATGAGCATTTCTTGCTGGAATTATTCAAAACAAATTCTCATCTTTCTGGAATAATGGCAACATTCATGGCGTATTGTATTGAAAACCATCTCCATCCTGTTTAGTCGATTGTATGGACATGAACAAATGCTTGACGATTTAGAGTTGGAAAGTCTCGAGAAAATTGCCAAGTCTTCTGCTACCCTGTAGCAATGTGAATTGAAAACATATTTCTCGCCAAGAAAAACAAGTGGAGTAATTGGACACAATCGTATATAAATTTCATTCAAATCCAGACAGGACAATTATACATTTTTCTGTAGCTGGACGCTCCTATAATGTTACTAACGCTCTACGAATCGAAACTACTGAGCTTTTTATACAAATAGATATTTCAGGAAATAGAAGCTACTGCCTGATATTCCTCTGATGGACAAAGAAATTGATTTTCCAGATATATTTGATATGTGCTAAACTATAAAAGTATATCTTCAAAATCTTCAATAATTTTTTAAACTGAACTATTATAATGCCGTGCAAAGGAAAATTTCGAGTGAGCAAACTGAACCGACAAAATGAATTTCCTCAACTGTGATTGGCCCCAGCCTGCATAATATGATTTATCATCCGAAAGACACAACTATAGTGTAGCCGCTGGAAAGATAGAATGATCACGTGAACGGCACGCACTCTTTGAATGTTCCTCTCCCCAATGTTACAAGTCCGATTTACACCACTCAACAAAAACGTCGCATTTCCCTGTTCTCCCATAAACTCTTGGGATACTTTTTCAAGTGTTCATTATTACACCTTTTTCCTCTACAGTTAAATGTCTTTTTTTCATCTTTTTCTTGGAGGTGAAAGAGTGTCCCATCCATATTATTTAATTAACGTAACACACGTAAATACAAAGCACACATGAGTACAGTACAGTCTAAACAGTTCTTCATTTATTTCAGTTTAGAAGGCGTGGCTACGCCGCGCAGGCTATATATAGATGCAGGCATTCACTGTTCATGCGTCCTTGAATTGTATCTTTTGAACGGCCCGACTATAGGGTACTCATATACAGTTAGGTAGGGCAATATTTTTGTGTGTCTCAACCGCTGACGTGATAAAACATCCATTTTATGCAGCATTTTTTTCCACCATTGAGTATAAGAGAGGAAGAAGTTATTGTTCACGTTTTAGCTGAAAGAGATCTTATTTAGATGAAAGCATGAACTCATTTCATCGAGAAGCTTTACGAATGGCTATTCGAACGTGGCCAATTAGTCATAAATTTTCTATGATTTGAAGTCGTTTATACTAGTGGTTGCCTTAACGTGCAGGTGATTATCATTTTTGAAAATGTATCGAACCTTTCAGCTTCTTTATTGATTTTGAAACGTTTTGTTTTATGCTCCCAGGGGTCAATCGACTTGTGAGCCGTACTTATATATTCTTCTGTACCTGAAAATTCAATTCAACTCAAATTGTTTCCTATTGATGGAGTTTTTCTGTTGAGAGGCACTGTTTCTGAAAACATGTAAAAGAATAAAGAACAAAATGCTACGAAAAGCAGTTGTTTACTTAACGATTATTCTGCTGGCATTGCACATTTTACAATGACTATGAGTCATATACAATATCACATATCTCTCGATTGTAGAAGTGACCATGTCTTGTCACATTATTGTAGTCATAGATTCATTTATACATTTCGTGTGAACTGTAGAAAGTCTAATAATTGACCGTTTTTCATTAATCATATTGAGATATTTTGATTGTGTGGATTATTGACCTTCTATTTCATGGAATTATCATCATCCAGGTTCATACTGAACAGATTTTCCAATAAGTGATTGTACGGTTTCATTCGCTCAATAAAGCCCCCTGGCCCGAAATCGAACGCAATACAGCTGTAAAATACCCCAGATCAATTGCCTTCGAATTTATTCGAACTTGATTTGACTTTAACTGAGTCGGAAATCAGTGGAACGTAAAATTTCCTCTGCGCGAAAATTTGAATATGCAAATATAGCAACTGTACCTGAATACTGAATCCACTGGTGTCCAACGATGGATGCTGTGGGTAGTTGATTACGGCTTAGCAGTATTCTATCCCACTTCAGGCCACGAACCCGTTACACGCTAACTAGATTGGGAATTGTTTGGTTATTAAATCTCATGATTTCGGGCCTAACGTAACCACGATAATAATATTCAGTGTGAACAGAACAGAACAAGGCAACTTGGTGGTAATGAATTTCACTTTCCGTTAATCGATCGAAACTATTACATTTCTTTCAATATTTTCGAAAGCAAACATCAATATTCGCATGATTATATTCTTTTCTATGCAATGGGGAATAACTACAAGGAAATATTATTTATTCACCGTCATTCAAAAATATGTTCATTTCTAACCTAGTTTTATGTTGGAAAATGACGTTCACTCAGAAGAAGACGAAGTTAGCAAAACATTTTACAAGAATTCCTAATGTACTCGTCTCTCTTCTACTAATCAATATCTCCACAGTCGGTGTTCTTTTGAATTGTCGCCAATCGTTCCACCTTGGCAGTATCAACATAGAGGATGCAGAATTCTGACCCCTTTGTTGTGAGCTTGGAGAACTGTCGAACCTCTCTTGATCAGGATTTGTTTTTCAATGGAACAGCTGACCTTTGGAACTCCTTGCCGAGTGAAGTTTCTCCCGAGGCTTAGAAACTTGAAAAATTTGAAGTTAATGATAATTCGTATATCCTGTTCCTCTACTCGCGCGATATTCTTTAATGAATATCACAGGGCTATCCTTTCGCCTCCAAATCATCTGTTTATATTTCTACCCCCAAAAACTCACCTCCCCCTCATTTTTTCAAAAGGCACCATACATTTTTATCGCAGAAATATAATCGAAACATCATTGTTTCTCTGGCGAAAAACTCATTTTGAACATTCATTACTCGCTTTCTGTTCTTTTAAATTCGGTATTGGTTAGTAGATGCACTTTTCTTTCGTAGAAAAAATGATTTTCAGGTTTGTTCTTGTTGATATCCTTAATGATTCACTCAACATATTTTTTCACTTTCAGCAAAGATTTTGTTTATCCTTACACCAAACTGATATCATTTGCACTCAACGCGTATTTTACGCGCGTGTTGCTTTGTATATATATATTTTTTTTTTTTTTTTTTTTTTTTTTTTTTTTTTTTTTTTTTTTTTTATATATATATATATATATATATATATATATATATGTATGTATATATATAAGGAGATGGGTAGTCTTTGCTGACTAGTTATGAACAAAACTAGGAAAATAGTTGGGTAAGCAGCATGCAGGAAGTATACTCTTATAACACGAATTCCAATATTTCGACAATGTTTATTGTCATCCTCAGGGAAAGCTACAATATTATATAATTTGTCGAATTCTTAAAAGTAAAAGTGCGAAAAAACTACTTACAGTGTCCACGAGATTGAGTGCAAAAAAGTTGTTAACAATTCAAAACATGTATGAAACATATGTCACGAACATTAAAACTTTCATTCAAAACATTCAATTTGGTCAACATTACACAACTTAAAATTTATATCAAAAATATTATGACTAGACGTCCATTTGCATGTCGAACGCCGGCATGGAATGATAGAAAATGTTAGGTTAAAAGTTCCATCCTGCATGGATGTCCGGAACTACGTAATATATGCGGAAATATCGGTAGGTCGACGCATCCTCAGAGTGAGCCCGCGAATTTTTGAAATTTATAGATGAGTATGAGTGACATTGTCTATTCTCTACTCATCTATAAATTTCAAAAATTCGCGGGCTCACTCTGAGGATGCGTCGACTACCGATATTTCCGCATATATTACGTAGTTCCGGACATCCATGCAGGATGGAACTTTTAACCTAACATTTTCTATCATTCCATGCCGGCGTTCGACAAATGGACGTCTAGTCATAATATTTTTGATATAAATTTTAAGTTGTGTAATGTTGACCAAATTGAATGTTTTGAATGAAAGTTTTAATGTTCGTGACATATGTTTCATACATGTTTGAATTGTTAACAACTTTTTTGTACTCAATCTCGTGGACACTGTAAGTAGTTTTTTCGCACTTTTACTTTTAAAAATCTGACAAATTATATGATATTGTAGCTTTCCCTGAGGATGACAATAAACATTGTCGAAATATTGGAATTCGTGTTATAAGAGTATACTTACTGCATGCTGCTTACCCAACTATTTTCCTAGTTATATATATATATATATATATATAGCTCAAAAGCCATGAACCTCTTCAATAAGATAGCACTCTAGTTTCCAGAAATGGCGTGTTACCGTTTTATTAGGCATTTTCTCAAGTACAGGATTCAGCGCTCTCGTCAATCAAGGCCAGTCCGATTTTATCGCCTAAAATGCCATTGGTATTTCAGTAGAGTAATCCAAATGTTGCTATTTGCAACAATCCTCGTGAAACATAATGGAAGTTTATGATATATGAATGGCATGCCAAACGCATTCCACGAAACCAAAGGAGATGAATTGTGATACGTTTCAAAATATACAAAGGGAAATTACCGAGAATGACAATACTGATATTTGTGGAAGCGTTATGTAATTTGTTTTGCAATGCTTATTTGAAACGAAATGTATCCTAAGTTTATGTTGCCGATATTCATCTCTCAATCTCTTCCCGAAATTATTTCGAATCATGATTGAAATAGCATTTAAACCTAGGCAAAACGAGAGTTCGTTCCCAAGGCATGAACGCTTTTGGTCGCACATTTTCTTCGTTGCTCTTATAAAATGAGACAACATAGCAATTTATTCGGGAACAACAGTAAAGTTTTTTCTAATTGCCGTAGGTCATTTATATTTTAATGGTTTCGTTATCGGTACAATTATTTTGCCAATACTATTTTGAAGCATCATTTATTTTGACAGTTCTTTGCCAATTTCTAAAATACATGAATTCAACAAGCACTCTGGTTCTTGATCTAATAAATGCTCAACTGCTTTGCTATCGTAGCAACAAAAAAGTAGCTCTCAACATGAAAATTAAGAAAAGTTTAACTCTTCCACCGAGATGGTACCTGTTTCTCTATGAAAAGACTTGATCCAACTGAATTGAGGGTCAATCGTGAGAAACACGTATCTCAGAATAACCGGAATATCAGTGGAAACTATAATGGAAAGCAGTTCTATGAGAAAGAGAAAAGAGAGACATTCTAGATGTGATGCAATTTATTCCTGCTATTCGGTCTAGCCTTCACGTGGAAGAGGGTCTCACCTCCGCTCATCCTCCATCATAATATTTGATTGAAACAGAAATAGGAGGAGATCGCGTGACAGAAATAATCGTGGGTTTAACTCATAGAAATTCAAGTGGGGCAATAAGTGATACGAGTGTAGTATTTTTAGTAGGTTTTGTGCGGTGGCATGAATAATTCAGAGCTTTCTTTTGTATCTCCTCTACCCGGAGTGATTTATGTGGGGATTCGAATTGCAATGGGATCTGATGAAAGTGCTCATGTAGCTGATAAAAATAAATTGGCATACAAATTGATGAGTTTTCCTGGGAGTTTTTAGATTTGCAATGGTTTCTGTTCCTTTTCTATAAGGGGGTTTCGATGATCCAATGGATTCGTAGTAAAGTTTGATTTGTGGGATCGAAATATCCTACAAGAATTGCTTTTCTGAAGGGAAGAAATGAGTCGAATTAATGGATTCGAATTTTCATGAATTTATCGCGTGACGAGAACTTTGTTTTCGTTTTCCTGAATGCAATTATCTGCATGATAGGAAAATGTTCGTGAAAGTAGAAAATAGTTTTTCTGGTAAACAATTTTTGAATATAGGTGTGCCGCAAGGTTCGGTATTGGGCCCCCTAATATTATACTTCACTAGTGTCACAATCGAGACGAATTGGCTTCGTCTACCAAACAAATAATGGAATCTTTCAATAATTGGTGTTAGCAAAATTGCCTGATTTCAAACTTTTCCAAGACTGATTGTATATATTTCACTTTCCAAAATAGCCCAAAGTACCTTACAATTTGATACTGATGGAACAAATATTGTTTCCACAAGAGGTACTAAATTTTTGGGTGTATATGTGGATCAACACATACGTTTCACCAATCATATTGACGCTCTCAGTGAAAAATTGAACAATTCTAAATATGCGATATTACGGATTAGATCCACAATGCCAATTGAAACTTTGTTGACGGTGTATTAAAGTCTTGTTTATAGTCATTTGTCCTACGATGTCGTTTTCTGGGGAAATTCTGTAAACAGTGAAATGATTTTTACAGCACAGAAGAGATTGATTCGCACTATATGTAAATTACGTCCAAGGGAGTCTTGTAGGCCCTACTTCATTTCTTACGAAATTTTAACATTTCCATGCTTGTATATTTTCAAGTGCTTACTCTATGTACATAAGGGAAAACTACTCCAAATTCAAAACAAATTCACACTGCCACAATTATCCAACTAGAAATGGTGATCTTCTATGCATTCCAAAACATAAAAAAATGAAATTGGAACGATCTCCCACCTACCAGGGAATCATATTTCACAATCACTTGCCTGAATTCATAAGAGGGTTGAATACAAATGCATTCAAGCGCAAAGTGGAGTCATTATTGATTACCAGAGGCTATTATAGTCGCGAGGAGTTCATATCGGATGATGACATGGATTAATCTGTTTGCTGAAACGATGTTTTTGAAATTTTATGGTTTCTAGAAATTTTGATCTGAATGTATGTTTTTATTTCTCAAATTGTAATTCATGTTTCTTGTATGTTTTGTACTACACGACCTGTCCTATAAATTTTTTATAATGTCTGAATGGATCAATAAATATTATTATTATCATTAACCATTCAGATATCTTATGAAAGAATATTTTGAGTAGGTATAATAGAAATTTTATTTTTTTCATTACCTAATTCTCATGATCTCAACCCACCACAATCTGAAATACAGAGAATAATTAGACGTTAATCATTTTGAAAGAACCATTCCTAACTATCGCAGCAACTTTTCGTAGTAGATTGAAAATTGTTTTCCCTCAAACACTTGTATGCACATTGATATCAATAGTTTTTTCCAAATTGTGATAGGTTGAAAAACCAATTACGAAGGTAATGCATCCTCCACAAAAAATAACTTCCAAACAATAAGGTATGAAATTAATTCCTTAATTTGGACACCTGGAATTTCAGTACAAATCAAGACTTTTCTCAAGGTTTATCAGTTGATCATTTTTTTATAAGGATGATTCACAATGGAGATGGCCGTAGTCACGAGGAGTTCATGGAACTTTCGAGTCCCCCAAAATTATTCTACAAGAAATTTAGGATTGAACTACAACCCATCTTAATTCGATACATTTGGGTTACAACCTCCCCCGAAATAATTGTCTCACTACGACTTGGAGGGAAATGAATCAGATTGAATAACCTTTTAAAAAAATCCATCAAGAAAAATTGTCGAATTTGACGAAAAAGGTGATTTTTGAATTTCTATAGAAAAAAAATATGGATTAGTAGTTGCTCGGATTTGAACTCCTATGACAAATTCCACAGCAGAGAGAAAACTCCTGCAACTACAATACGAATCATTTTGATCGTAGGTACTCGCCAAAAAAAAATGCACCATATAAAAAACATTCCATTATGGGTTTTTTTCTTTGCTGATTATTTGATGTAACTTATTCCTATGTTCGTTTGAATCAATATAAAATATCCTTGTGGCGGACTCCGGAAACTTTTGGGTTTGAAAAATCCTTCAGTTTCAACTAAATTGGTTTTGAAATAATTTGTCAGTGGCATGAAACTTTTTTGGTTGACAATATCTATATTTTTATTTTATTCGCCTAATATTCAAAATAATCACATAAATCACATTTGAATTATTTTAAGGGCAAACATCAGCAACGGAACTATTATTTCAAGAAATACTTCTGCAGCAACAATCAGATTTCATAATGCGAAATAATTAACATGATTTTTCACGTGCATCTCTAATTCCATACAATTTTGTGCAACTTTTTTTTTGCTATTGATCTCTGTTTTGTTCACTTATTGTGCAATAAGAGTGATCTGACTTTTATTTTTACTTCATTTTTGAAATGAATTTTCGAAAATGATAAAAATCTGTTCCACACCCATGAATTCAATTTCTCCATACATAATATCACAAGACAAGGTTCCGTGAGTATACTTCGTACATAATGCAGTACATGTATTCATTTTTCATCTGAGTATTGCTTGAGTTATTTGAAGCAAGATAACAGTTCTCTGATTTTATTGTTCAATCCTTCCAAATGGAAATTTCATTTCAACTGTCTATCGGGAGTAACTCACAGATTTCTCTTCTGGGATGGTCATCTGTGCCATATTCATTGGTCAGAAGTTTGGTAACTGTTTACTATATGACGTGAAAGGAAGATAGTTGAACCAATGCTCAACTCACGTTATACTATGTGTCTGTTGGCTTCATAAGGATAACATTATCATATGCCGAACTCAGAATGCAACCGCTGATGTTGACATCTATGAAGTCATTAATATTTAATGATACACCATACTCAATTCTTTCGACGGCGCTGTTACTGTCGTCTATTCTTGTTACTCGAACACGATGTGAGAGATTGCCCTTTCAATAAATTGAATATTTTACCTTCCATTCAATGATTCTCAAAATTTTCCGTATCTCACGATATCGAACGCTTTTGCTAGATCAACAAATATGCAGAGGGATGGCTGCTTGCTCTCATCAAAGAGAGTGTATATGGATTTCCGGTTGGAAATAAGTAGGTAATGCTTGTCCGAAAAAAAGGACGCTCTCTCGGTCCTTTATTCAGGTAATATTTCGATTAGTTCTTCTTCAGTAGTAGGAGATGAAAACAAATTGAGATGAAGTTCAATGAAATGAGAATGTTGCCTCATTATCATAGATCCGAACTCACAATTTCGTTAGCACTCTCAAACAGTAACAAAGTATACTCGATTACCTCACCAATTATTCTTCAGTTTGAATCTCACATACCGCATAAAAATTGGGAATTCAAGTTCGACAACACTCCCAATTCTGATCGATTAACGCCGTTTGCGAATAAACTGAGGCTTTTCATTCGCCTGATTCACTAAACTGTTTTCAAACTTGTTCAAAATAATAAAAGATATTCGAAACGAATAAAAAAGAATATAATTCACACATGTTGGAGGGCTTCCTGTTATATTTCCAAACTTGCTTCTCGAAAAGTTCACCTATAGAATTGCAGAACCTCGCGTGAAAATTTATTATTCATAGGATATCAAGAAGTCACAGTATTCCAGGATATATACTTCGAATATGTGTAGTTGACACCAAATTATGGGATCGATCTATACTCTCTCCGAAGGAATTCAGACAAAATTCTCAAATCCAATCCCAACGCTATCACTCCAGAACTGCTGGTCTTACTCGGGTGATAAGGTGGATATTGCGTGTTCCATCGGGTTCAAAGCGGCTTTAGTTCGGCAATATAAAATATCTTTTGAAGGGAAGAGATTTTTGAGGCGAATATATACGATTATGTTTATATGCTTTTCCTCCGCATTCCTCAATATAGTACAAGGTTTTTCCGCAACGGATAAGGAAATTTTTACATTTCAGACGAAATATTCGAAGAAAAGGCAAGATTTTCTATTCATTTTCTTTTGTGTTCTTGCGAAAGTGCAAAACACGTTACTATGCATATTCGTACTTTTCTCTTGATTCCTTCGACAATAAGTTTAATGAAGCAGTATCTACTGCCTCAACCAGCTCTGGAGGAGTCCCAGGAATGGAAACTCCATCATCAGTTATCATTTTACTCTCGAGAACACCAACAATTGAGTTAATGAGCGTCAAGTTTGACAATGCAACCTCAATACGTTTTCATAGTAACTCATGGTATTATATTACGAATTCGTTCCGTAGTTTTCTGGGTTTGTAACCTACCACAATCTGAAAAAATAAGAAATAATATTGGAATGGGAATTGAGGTATGGCTCAGGGAGTTAGTAACAAGGCCTACTTTCTGAAGGGCTTTGAACGAAGCTCGATGGCATTTGATATATGTCATATAATCACATAAATAATATTATATATTACATTGGTCGAGAGGAAGCTATTTTTACACAATCTCAAACACTGCAACTTCAACCCTCTAGGAAGGGTGGGACCAACCCCTTCTATTTCGAATGTAATACGGGGTCGAGTGATACCCTTTTAAAAAAGAATTCATCTTTCAAATGACATCTCAATTGTGAAATTCAGTCAAATAGTTGCCGAGATAAGTATATAATTATTTGATGGTTTTTCTAATCTATTTAACAAAATACTAATGATGAAATGGAGTACAAAAAGTACGTAATTTTTAACACAGATGATCGAAATGACCACTTCCGACTTCCATGCAATGAAAAAAAGGTGATTCAAACTTACCACGAACTGCCTGTAACAAGTCTTGTGTTCTCAGCCGGCATTATTGTACAATTCCTCAGGTCATTTCAAACATCTGTGAAAATGATTACGTACGTTTTGTACTACATTTCATCAATATTATTTTGTTAGTCGAACAATCAGATCATGAAGACCATTGCGCATTTATATCCTTCACTGGGAAACTTTCTGACCGAATTTCACAAATGAGATTTCATTTGAAAAGGAATTAAATTCTTATCACTCGACCCCCCCCTCTGTTCCATTTGAAATAGTAAGGGTTGGTCCCACCCTCCGTAAGAGGGTTAGAGCTGCAGTGTTGAAAATCGCACCGAAAAACTTCTATTTCTCTTTAGAAATCAAAATCGAGTTGTCTGTGGGATAATTTTGAAGACGACCTGATCAAGTCCTTTTATCTTCAGAAAAAAAGTGCAGATTTGAAATCACCAAAATGAATTGTGAATTAATAAGAGTAAAAATTCACAAGTCAAGATGTGGCTTCAATTCATGAATTCAATTCATTTTTCGCGTGAACTATGACTTGTGAATTCAATTCCCGAAAGTAGTGAATTCATCCAACTCTGTTGGAAAACACTTCTTACGTGTTACTATAACACGTTCAAAGAAACTGTTGTATAGTGAAACACGTGTGGCAGTTTTCTGAATTGTCTGCTAAAAATCACACATTGAATAATTTTTTGATCACCTACAATATTATTTCACTCAATGAATTTGTTTGTTTCAGTAATGGTCAATTGCACATATGGAGAAAGCGGAATGATGTGTTCACTTTCAATCTCCCCAAATTAAACCCCAGTAAGGAGCTCGAAAATCTTCAAGCAATTGACACTTTCGAAGAGGAGAGTGCTCGCTTCTCATTCGAAGATTTCAGTTGGATTGGTTGTACGGAATGGTGGAATTGAGACGACTTATTATCGTCTTTTCAAAATCAAATATACTTCGGAATTAATATAACGAAAATCTCTTTTCGATATTATTTTCGAGCTCTCCTTTGAGAATATTTTCATGGATTTTGATTTTCTATACGTATATTTCATATTAATGTGGTTGTTCTTACTGCATTTGTCAAGTTATATTCAGATGGAATTCATTTCTGACATACATGGAAATGTGTTATTCTTCATTCTCGAAACACGGATAACGGAAAAGAGGAGATGCAGAAACATTGGCATTTTAATAAAAATTGTATTCAACTGAGAATGGGTTTGCGCGGATGGCCTCATTTCTCAACCGTAAAAGAACTACATACAAATTAGTTTGTGATTTGCATAGACATGAGAATTTTCCGCTGGAAAGTGATGATATGTAGATGTGAATCAAAATATATTCATGAATATTCTTCTTTCTGTGGAATTAGGCCTGATTCTTGGATAGATTAAGATCCAGGGACACAAACGTATGGAGCAAAATTATATTTTGATTATTGGCCGGCATAACTCCGCATTTTAGCCTGAACTTCATTCAAAACTCCCAACTCTGTTCTCAACTGTGAGACGGTAGTTGTATAATGACATATGAGCGTTATCTGATACGTGGTTATCGATTCCCAAATAGATTTGTGGGCCAGATATCATGAGAAGAGATATGCCTGGGTTTTCCTAGCATTGAATTCCACCAAGTTCATGTTACCCCATCCTTCAATTTTTGCCGAGTCATCGATAATTTTATTGACTTTAATGTTTCTTTGAATTTGTATTCCTCAAGCTGGTATGAAGAGGACTGTCGTCCGCAAAACCATAGTGCCTATAAGCTTCATTTTGATTGTTTTTCTATGACTTTCCTTTTTTAGAAACTAGCTGAACTCTTGCTGTCCGTCCTCCAGTGCTTAGGAAAGACCCCCAAGTTATATGAAAGGTTGAATAATAATTGCTGGGATTCCATCAGTTCCGCAAGTCTCAGTCGTCTTCAGGTCCATCAAAATATTTTTTAAATTTTGTTGGTGAAAAATTATGTCAGGTATATGATTGTCGATAGGCGTGATATTCGGGGAATTTTTTGCCCAGTCCAGAGTAGAATTATTTCATATTTGCAAATATATTTACTCTTTGTTGGGCAGTGGTGGCTTGTGACCCATTTTCTTTGGTTAAACGGGGAAATGAACTAAAAGTGAAATTGTTCGCGATAGCTTTAGCAAACGACCAAACCTAACGAGAACCATTTGGACATTCAACAAGTTTCAAACAAATTTTATGATTATGTACTTCTTTAACAGCTTCAATTGCCTATTTCTCGCGTAAACATACTCAGATCTCGTCTCCCAACTGGGGTCTTGGCGCCAGCGATTGAATGCCGCTTGTTTGGATGTGAAGCCTTAGAGCAGGTTCTATCGAACCATGGTTTCTCAGACTGTGGTGTCTTTGTACTACTTGGAATGAATGTTTCCATTTCCAGAATGATGGTATCAAAGATTTTTTGGGCACATAGAGTGGGATCACTAAATGAAAAAGCCCCTTCTCCAAGGAAAATTAGACAAAAACATTCGAAGACCATCCCAGTCTGCTGACTTGTAATAATGCCAGACACGACGTGCGGGTAACTTATCATTCATTGGAACCGAAAGAGTTGTTGAAATCAAAGTGTGATCAGAATTACCAAAGGGGGTGTGAATTGGCAAATTGGTTATTCATATGAGAAATGCGAGTGGGTTGTTCGCCCACTTTTCTTAGACTTGAACAACATATACTATTATTTTTACTGAATTTTTCAGTCAATCATAATGAAATATAGCCTATGTCACTCCTGAATGGTGTAGCTTTCTGTTAGTGAAAGGATTTTCATGATCGGATCAATATTCCCGAAGATCATCCCCTACCTACAAAATAGAGTTTGCCTCTTTGAATAGTATTATGGATTGAATATGTCGAATGAGACGTTTGGTTTTCTGTTATTTTATTCCTAATAGTTTAATAGTTATGAAATCAATCAACTTGTATGTGATATGACTGAAATGAATGAATTATTTTGTTGCAGATAATGAATAATAGAAAAATAATCGATGATCAAGAATTTTTGCTCGTGATCATTATGTTACATATTGTCCGATACAAAATTAAGAATAGTGCATATATTCTTCTTGATTCTACAGAGAATATCAAGAAGAAATTATATTGTCCTTCGTAAATATTTGGAAAATAGAATACAGTAGCTGACATAATGTTGAAAAAACTAGAACCATAGGGCACTTATCGTTGGGGCATTCGTTGTGAGCCAGTCTTCCCATTGGTACCCGGTATGTCCTTCCACCCACAACACAACGCTGGAAAGCATTGCTATTTTGGACAGTTTCTCAATAATTGAATATCATGAAATTTGAAGTTGAATTACATAGAAAAATGTTAGAAAACCGAACTTTGAAAGGAGATTTTATAACGTCTTGAATATAATATAGCTTCCGATTTCAGAAGAAGATAATTTCAACTGAAATCGAAAACCTTACATAAAACGATGATGCTACATGTAATCTGCCTTGAAACTTCGTTTTTACAGATTATCCAATAGAAAATCATTGAAAAAGTCTCAAAATGTTATAACTCTCAGGTTCAGAATTAAACTACAAAAAAGCAACGATTATCTTCCAGTGTGAGATGTTTCGTAGTTTCAAAATTATTTTACTCATTCTATTATGTGGAAATGGTATGAATGAGGAATCTCCATTTTTTGTCGAAAACTATAGTCGCATATCAGTCAGCTCAAGTCAGATTGTCTCGTATCCAATGTTAAAACCGAAGTGGTATAAGAAACCGCGAACATTCCAGTGGATTGATATTTTCTCGCTTCCTGATAATTCTTCGTCTTCATCTGACCCAAAACAGTTTTCCACAACATTCTGCTTCTCGATACGAAAACTCATCGAATTTCACGCCATGTTCTGAAACTCCATGTGAGCAAGAACTTTCATTCTGCTCGACATAACTTTCTCAGACGTGATACGCGAATTTTATTATTATAATATCGGTCTCCTCCACACGCTGTGCCGCATTCTCATGCCGTATTAAACGTCTTTGCGGGCGTAATAATATTGTGTATTCAAATTTGATAAATTACACCCCTTATATGACAGTCCGCATAAAGAGTGAGCTTTGAGTATGGAAATTTCCGACGAAGGGGTTGAACAAGATGTATCATACCTTTTTCTCCTGCGCTTTGAAATAGTGAATTATTCAAAGGTCAGCGATTAAAGAGTATAATTACGTCATGAGGGTAAAAAATACAGTTTTTCTACAAACGTCAAAAAAAGTATAGTTTTCGACACATGCTGTCAGTGTCTAAAATGCCATTACATGACACTGGTGTTAAAAGTAAATCATTTTCAGCACTAGTGCTAAAACTGATTTATTTGTAGAGAAAATATAAAAACATAATTCAAAATGAAGTGTTCATTCAATTGAACGTACAATTAGTGAAACTACAATTATGATAAGAAACTCCATGGCCAGTCTCATTGGTAGATGTAACAGAATTTATTTTGGTGAAGCTTGTACCAGGGCAGAGAACCATGTTATCCGCCGAATTTTGGACAAAATTTGATCGGTAATGTTCTGTTTCCTTTGTAGCGAGCCTTCTATAAAACCCTCTGCTACTGTACTGGACTTCCATCCACCGTATCTTTTAATTGTAGTAAGACTAGCACCAGAGTCCGCCAACAAACTTGCTGAGGAACGTCGGAAACAATGTCCAGTATAAAGATGGGAATCAGGCAAATTTAGAAATTCAGCAATTTTGGCAGGCATCTTACCAAATGTGTTGATTCCAACTGGAGTCCTGGCACATTTAATTTCAATGCATTTTATAAAAACTCTTGAATGATTAATATCCACTGGACGAAGAGCTATGTACTTTTTATAGTAGTACCACTTACAACAAAGGTGCGTGGTACATTAGTTCTTGTGTCTGGTATATGCACAACTAGTGAAGTTCCGGAATCCTCGATATTATTCAATGTCAAATCGCACAATTCCTCTCGACGACAGGCTCCAAAAACACCAAAAATCGCAGCAACTTTCTGCATCCGGGGCTTCTGCGAGAAATTTGTAGATTTGTTTCCTTGTCAATATTTTTGACTTTTTCGGTAGATTTTCCGCTTCAAAGAAGCCACAAGCTTGTTATATCTGCTTATGTCATGATTATTTATGTTCATCATCGACTTCAACATAGAGTAATTCGACCAAAGCGTTGACGATTTCCATATTTTGGACTTTTCTTCAAAGTATGCAAGAAGCACTTTATCACTGGCCTCCTTCCCACTGACATTTTTCTGAAAACTAGTACTGTCGCTTTGACACACTAGGCAATAATTCAAAAGCAGCTTTTCTGGCAGATTCTTCAATTTCCGGCGGTAGAAATTCATTTTCTGGATCACTTTCTATCGAGGAACGAAGAAACGAGAAAGAATAATTCGTGATTTATTGACGATAGTTATCAACAAAGACAAATCAACAAATTCTGTTTTTGATTACCTTGGCATTTTGTTTCATGAATAGATTAGATTAGATAGAATTAATTGGATTCAAAGCTGATAATCTCGAGGCTTTTATTTTATCAACTAATTAATGTAAAATAGGTATGCGTTAATTTGGACTTTCAATGGTGTTTGTAGAAAAAATAGTGTATGATATACTTTCCTTCTCATAAAATAAAATATCACTTTCAGCACCTATATCATGAATATTTTTTAGCGAATGTGGATAAGAATGGTATTGAGATAAATGCTTATATACAAACTATATGTGTAACCAGGTGTAGAACACGTCAAATCTCAGATTCTGATGAAAATCGCAGGGGAAGTTCAGGGTACCTTGAAATGAGTGAACAACATGAAATTTTGGTGCGGAAACCATAGGAAAACCTCATTTCAATGAAAATTAATATGCGGAAGGTACGAAAAAAAACCTTAGATTTACTGTTATATCATTCCGGTACATACCACTACATTCATGAAATTATATCTACATATACTATTCTTGAATAAATATTATGTTTTTGTACATATTACAGCTCATACAGTTTGCATTCATTGCTGGAATTTAATTAGTCGAAAAGTTGACATCAACATTCATGAAATTTCAGTCATTTGCCAGCTGCAAAGAGATAAGAGATAACCGGTACGATGTTGCCACAATTCCAAATTGTTCTATTTTATATTCGAATGGTATACAATTGCAAGTTATGATCCTTTAAAGTTCGAAAATGGACATGTTCTGCCTTCTTTTTCTGCGCCACGAAATCTCTCGGACCACACGCGTTTTATGGTAAGTATGTTTTTTTATGAAGATAAATTTTTTTATGATGTTTCTTTGCATTCGGCTGATGCGATTGAAGATTTAGACTTAATGGAAGAGGATGGAAGCGACTATTATTGATGCTGTGGAAGTAGTTCGATATCATTTTGTTGAGTTAGGTTTGACTTGTTCTTTCACATGATTGCACATTTTGGATCATAATCAGTTTTATTTTGTTCAATTATATTTAATTTCAATACATTTTCATATACTTATTATATATAATATATTATATGAGAAGATAAAATTATATTGGTTGTTGAAAATAATCGACAACTGTTATAGGCGAATATTATGATGCACCACCGCGATTTCTGAAATATTTTGTAGGTGCTGGTTTTTCGATATGATAAAATATTCAATTCTCAAAAAAAATTCGAAAAATATTTACAATTGAAAATTTTTGATTTGCACCATAATTGCATTTGGTCCCATTCTTTAATATTTCTCAATAATCAGGCGTTATTCAAGTGATGCTAGGTTAGTTAGGTTTGACTTTCATTTATCTCAATAATCAGACGTTATTCAAGTGATGCTAGGTTAGTTAGGTTTGATTTTGATTCATCTTAATCAGACTTCATTCAAGTGATGCTAGGTAAGTTACTTTTGATTTTTCTCATTAGTCAGACGTTATTCAAGTGATGCTAGGTTAGTTAGGTTTGATTTTGATTTATCTCAGTAATCAGACGTGATTCAAATGATGCTTGGTTAGTTTATGTTTTGATGGCAATTTGAATACGACATTGTTCTAATTTACAGTTTGGCAACTTTGCTTTACATCACGTGCGTTATTGGTAAAATGTTGTCACAATGACAGTTACTGTTGTCAGTGTCAACGGTGAATTTTTCTAAGTGAACATTTTGATATTTTCAATGGATATTTGGAGGAAACATATGCTCAATTCTAATGTGTTCGATCAAAAGAAGGGTGAGTACTTGTATTTCGTTCGAAATTTCGTGACTAAAGCAACAAAACAATGAGATTTTTTCAACTCAGAAATTATTAGTTTTATGGCTATAATTTCAGTTTTTCACTCGAAAAAATCGTTTCTCATGGCTTCCGCGCCAAAATTTCTATGTATTTTTCGATTGTAGGTCGTTTCTGGCGATTTCCAAAAAAAAATTACAAAAATTGGTGATTTGACTTATTCTACACCTTTGCCACTATATGTATAACAGTAACTCGTTTCATATATTCTTCAATTTTTTGGCAGCATATTTTTTAAATCGGGAGAAAACAATAGTTGTTACGTCACTACCACCCGAGATGAATTTGGCAACACTGTGATGCTATTCATCCGAAACCCAGAAATCGGAAGAATTTTGATGTTATTGACATTATGTAATTTATTATTGTTATTTATAGTTCCTGATTCTCAGGTGCTCTAACGTTTCAGTAATATTCTTTCCATTTTTATAAATATTTAATCACGCAATGTTCTGGATCCAAGTTTCTGATTTCAACAAACAAATTACTTATGTTCCATACAATGTAATATATTTGAATCACAATGTCTGCCGCAGTAAATCTTGTAAAGTAGTTAGATTGAAGAAAGTATGTTAGAACAAGATTTCCGGCTCCGAGCATAATTCTCCAGATTTCCACTTGTTGCCATGGCTACTGATCAGGATAGACCAGAATAGAAAATCCACGATGGAATTGTCGGCGTGTAGCTAGGACGGCTTCTTTTATTGGCATCAGATAAAAGGAGGGATGCGAAAACTTTGCTGAATGCCATTACTTTCATTGAAATATGATTCCGGGAAATATCGCGGATATTGGGTCGGAAAGTTATGTTAAGAAAAACAAAAAAGCCTTCTTGGATGGGGTTTCATTGTTAGAGTGTCTGAATATATTGATACAATATTCGCGTTCATATTTAGTAATTGTGTTATTGATGAATCTTCCATCTTTATGATGCGATGAAAAACGAAAATACAAAACCATTTGACATAGGCGATGGGCATACATGAAGACTGGCTTTAAATAAGATCATCTTTAGAACAATCCGTTCAGGCCAGTCTGAAATCAACCTAAACAGTAGTTGGCTAGCACTTTTCAGAAAACAACAACTTCCCTGCTAATACCACGAAGGGCATTGAAATATATCCGACCGGTGCCAGTGCAGGTTTCTTCACAGAAGAAAATCCTGCATTTGCTTCTGGCGATACAAATAAAGGAATTGATTTTCAATTATAGGGACGGACAAACTTGCAGACCGGCTTTGGGCTTTTTGGCCACTCGTTAGTACAAGGCAGTGCCATCTACCCATAGACGAGGTAATTCAAAAAAAACGAATTTGACCATTCCTCTTACGAGGAAAATGTAAAAACATTCGACATATTCGATGGGCATACTTGAAGACTGGCGTTTAATCAAATCATCTTGCGAAAACTTCGTTCAGGCCAGTCTCAAATCTATCTATACAGAAGGTTTTGGCTGACACCTGTCAGAAAAAAAAACTACTCCACTGGCTAATACCACGAAGGACATTGCATTATATCCGACCGGTGCCAGTGCAGGTTTCTACACAAAAGAAAATCTTGCATTTGCTTTTGGCGATACAAATGAAGGAATTGATTTTCATTATTTTCAATTATAGGGATGAACACACTTGCACACCGGTTTCAGGTTATCAAAACCTTTCATAGTATCAAGCCCCGACCAGAGCTGATGCGAACAACACGAACTTATTGCGCCATGTACCCATGGACGAGTTAATTCGAAAACGAACCGAATTTGCCCATTCTTCTTGCGAGGGAAATGTAAAAACATTCTACATAATCGATGGGCATACTTGTACGATCGGATATGAAACAAAAATTTGTTATGGATTCTTTCATTTGGCTTAGGACTGTAGTATAGTAAATGCTACTGGTACTATATATAATTCGTGACTTGCCTTTTACAGATACAGTTCAATAGCCTCAACCAGTGATCAGCATCATTCGATATTCTTCCATCAATACTAAATATCTCATGAATGTAGATGGCTTTCGTTTGTGAGGATTTCCCTGATTCGAAAAAGGGGCTCCTAGCAAATGAAATTCTATAACATAATTCAATTTTTTTATATGTTGCATTTCAGAATGGTTAGAATCGTTATGTAGGATTATAGAAAAGTGAGCTGATGGGTGTTCAGAAGCCGAAGATAGTGTGATGAAGGTTATCGCTTTTGCAGATACGTATTTGAAGATATAATGGTATCAAAATGTTTGGGGAACGAATGTTCAGCATCTGGATATGATGCAACGAGAATGAAAACAAATAATCAAACAACGATACATTGGGATATGTAAATATCATCACTAATCGAAATGTTACTTTTCAATGTTCGGATCGTATTTCATTTGAACAAATAACACACAAATGCGCCGATTCCTTCATGGGAATTTTTTTTTCCATTGAATATCTGAAGGGAAAATGCATGTCTTTGGATTTGTAACACAAGAACACAAAAAGATCATAGCGTTCAGAAAATAAGGTTGATATCACTTTGAGATTTTGGAACGGTCTGAAAGCAAGAGGACTCAGTAAATAGATTACAGATTAGCGTAACGTAAGTTCTACATTGTATTCGGTGAAATTTTCTCTTTCGAATCTGTGAACAAATTTAATGAGCACCACTTCCGAAGTTAAAATACCATTCAAAACCAACGTTCGCGCTGAACGATAAAGTTCCGAAATGAGGCAGAGATATTTGAATCAAAGTTTTCGTGATTCCATCAAATTGGCGTTCGATTAGAGAAGTTTTCAGAAGTTAACTTGGGGCTCAAGGCGTTGGCGTCCGTAAATTGAGCTGAATTTGTTCAAACATCGAAGTTAATACTCGCAGAATAGTCGACTGAACTCCAAATCCCTGCAGCTGTTTGTCGCATTTGCCATGGCATGGAAATCAATTGTAGCGAATGTTTTCCAGCGATACCATATAGAAAGTAAACAGTGGAAAAGTGTGGAAGGAATAATCAAAATACGCCCAGCACAATAGCTAAGAGTTTGTGGAAGTATTCGGTGTTATGCCATTATTACAAACTCTTATGTGGTATCAGAAGTGTGCATCTGACATTATGGCCCAGTTGGAAGTAAATTCATTATTGAGTAAGTACAGGATATCAAAGTCGAACGATATTTCCAAAGGAGGGCATTGTTTTAGGTACATTTTGGTGAAAAGAGAATTTGTTTGAACTCATTTATCGTGGAAAGACGGTAACGAATTATTCTCCAAAAACGAGAGAGGGTCTTGTGATATCTCGTTTAAATGGTTCTTCAATTTTCTATCCAATGAAAGTTCATTCGTAGAGAACAAAGTGGTAGTTCCTGAAATAATTTCAATTTAATTTTTCTTTTAGTTATCATTTTCTACGAGGTATGGTAAAGTGTACTTTGTTCGATGATTTCCCGTGAGTGGTCTCCGCACTTGTGCGAGTACTTCACCACACCCCGCATCATTGTGGTAAAGATCTTCACCATAAGATTTAAAAAAGGGTTTGAGAACATGAGAACATATGCACATTTTATCCCAATATCAGGTCACTAAGAATCTCATCGGCATATCAGGAAACTGTGTTATCCACAATGTTATACATTTTAATGAAACAGTTTTTGTAATGAGATGATATAAATTTGAAAATAGTGAGTTATTACTATATTGAAAAAAAAATAGAAAAAAATGTTAAGTGAAATTATAGGAAATAGTGAATGATTGATATTGGAAGTTGGAAGGAAGCAATGAAAAATAAAGAAATTGATCAATTTGAAAAAGTCAAAAAAAATGCAATAAAATATATTGATTATATCTATGCATAGATGATCGACATACAAATAAAAAATAAAATAAAAAGCAAATTAATTCTTCCGATGAGAAATATAAGACACTTAATAAAAATGGAAAATGAAATTATTATTGACAAATATTGGAACAATTACAAGTTGAATATACTCGTTACATTCCAGTTCATAGAAGTTTTCCGGTAACATGTAATTTGGAATCAATGATTGAAGTTTCTGCAGCTGTCACTGAAAGTTAGCACACAACTCCCTAAAAATAATTGCATTGATTTTTTGCCTTTGAGTGTTATTTCTGAATCTCACAGCACAAGATTAATTACGATTCATAGACAAAAAATGTTCATTCGAGAGATTGAGGAGGATTTTCAAGTCACGATTTGTTTTTGAACTGGCCCTTTCAATTTTTTCTAATTCGAAAACCTAATATAAGATGCTGTAAGATGATGAGAAGGGATAATGAATCTCAAAGTATCTCAAAGATAGTGGTTATATTGTTGGGTAGATCATTTCATCTTGAGTATGCTATATTTATATATAGCTCAGTGTGAATTGGTCAGAAGTTAGTTTTGCATAAGCTATCGAGGAAAATGAAAAATGAGGTTCAAAACCAACCTAACCTAGTTCATACACATTTCGAAATATCGATTTATAATATACATCTCTGCATTTATGAATACCAATTTTTTTATGGACTCGAATACATCAAATAACATAATGAATAGGTACCTCGCATCTTCCACTCCTTCGATCTCTGGGTAGGTAAAATCAAGATTTGATGCAAAATGTTGTGTTATTATAAATGTATCTATTTTCGGTGAATTGTCTGCTTGTGTTTCGGAAAAATCAGTTTCAGTCATCATCCTACATTCACTACAATTCAATATTCATTATGAATCACCACAGGTACAGAACATTTCATCAACACAATATGGATATAGATGCCAAAAAATTAAGTTGTCTCGTCTTATTTCGTTTCGACTAAGGGTAGCGCGTTTGAATTTCTTTCTGCAATTCTTCGTTTTTGATATAATATTTCATGGGTTTCAATGATAACTTAATGAAATAATGCCGACGACTCCAATCAAACTGGTTCTTTCGTTAACAAATGACATCTTCTGTTTATTATACGTTACAAAGAAGCTGGGCCTGATAACAGTGATGGCTCCATCGATCAATATGTCATCTTATAATAGTTTTTCATGCGGAAACACATTGAATCCTTCCCAAAATTACTCTCTATAAACATTTCCTGTCTCCGAAACTAAATATATATGTATGGCCATCGAGTCGAACATATAAAATAGAGCCACAATCAATCCAAGTTACTTCCTTTCCTTCTGCATCATATATGTTATGGAATGGATTTGTTTTTGTGTGGTTGACAAAGAGCTTGGGAGTTTTTCGACCTTCTATCAAAATGGAAATTTGAAAATGATCCGATAACTTGCACATAACAGAGAGTTATTTCAGACCATTTCTGGAAACTCTATACAGATAGTATCCTTCATTTTCTCTCTTGATAATTTTTATTATTACACGACTTCATGAACCTTGTAGTACCTCCAGTACCATGGATTGATGAAGAAGAGACTGGCATTTTCTCTGATAAATCTCTAGTTCTTTGTAGTTTTCTTTTATCTCGATCAAATACCTACAAATATTTGGGAATATATAGTTTTCATTGCCGATATATGAGCTGAAAAAGTCTAATGATATTGAATGTAACGAAAATAATGAATTAGAGTGTTGCAAAAACTTATAAGATCGAAAGAATCTGAACTTGAACCATGGAGTATGAATACAGGAACTGAAATACATAGTAAAACAATCGAATATTCGAATGTCAAACTTCGAAACTGCAGAATTTAATCGGGAAGCAATGATAAGAATAGAATCTTGTCGAATAACTAAATAGTATTATGCTTCCAAATCTGAACACAAAAATTCAAATGAATTTTGGTTGTAAAATAAAATTGGGAAAGCCCAAATGATGGTGAAGAATGAATCACGACAAAATGATATAGAGATGATACGTACATAAAATGTTGAAAATTGTGAAGAAGTAAAATATTGCAAAATGGGAAAACCAAGTTACACGCTGTTTCAATAGCTAGCGCCCGCAATCGTCTTCGGTGGTAATGAAGATTCCATTTCCAAATTTTCAAGTTTATTATTTTTTTATCTGACTGTATTTCAATTCTTGTATTTCGATCATCTTCCATATGTTATTGCGAAAATTAAGATGGATCATTTTATCACCTAAAAGAGGGCTGAAGGTTTGTAAAAGTGCACAGTTTTTTCAACTACCAATTATTCCTCTAGATCATCAGAATAAGATAATGAATCGTTATGGTGTAATCATATAAGGGTCCGGAAAAAATAAAAAAACAGACAAAAATATCGATATCTACTCCAATTTTGAAACTCATATCGACCTGTCGGATAACAGTAAAAATTTTAGCTGGACACAGAATTCTTGTATCCAGTAATCTCTTATCCCACTGGTATGTGAGGGGGTGGATAGGTATTGCTATTTCCATCAGCGATGGGAGTATTTAGACTTCTGCTAACACCAAAGAAAGGACCACACGGAAAAAGACTTTCGAAATCGATATTACATAGAGACAATAGTTGAAGATGAATGAATCGAAAACTTGGGATAGCGTTTTATCTTCGAAATTATCTTCAGATTGGTTGACTAGACTTTTTCAAGATAGAAATGATTTGTAATCTGCAAATAAGTCATATCACAAAGCACGGCATTGCTACTTTCTCTAGTCTGAATATCGATGTTTATTTTTAACCATATATGTAATGTAATGCTGTCATTACTAACGTTATTGAAGGTTAGGAAGTGTCACATTACACACCTCTACTTCTCGCCCTCACTTTCCGCCCTCATTTCATATATTCTAGACTTTGTCTACTTGATTATTCTGAGAAAATCGCGTCCTTGGTAATTTGTCGTTAAAAGTAATATTTTAGATATGTTCAGAGCGAAACAGATTCATTAATTTTAATCGAAATATGATGGTTGTGAATAAAAAAGTTATACAAACCTCAGTAGGAAGTTTCATTCCTGTCTTGAGATCGCTTTGCGTCTCGGTTAACTAACTGATCTCACGACCAGAATGAATCACTTCCCACCTCGGTGTGTAATATACTTTTTCTCTCCCAGTTGAAGTATTTCATAATGTATATGGCCTCGTACGTAACTGAGATATTACGAAAAAAAATTACCGACGATTTGTTAACTAGATAAGATAGAACAGAATGTAAGGTAACTTGTATATTGTGAAAATGAGGTCATAGTGAAATGTTGTGAACCCCTTCTAAAGAGGGAGTTTGATCTGGGAAGATTCAGTTCAGGTTGTGTTACAATCGATAGGGAATAAGAAATCACTCATGCCAGTGTCACATTTTGACACAACTCACCAGAACTGGAATCTCTGAGAAAATTTCTAGAAAGTATATAATATTTTTTTCATTTTTCCTGATTCCATCTCTAAATTTATGAAGAATATGGTCCGTCGGTGTTGCTTTTTTGTAAAATTGCAATTACGTATTGGAGCAAATATACCAATTTGCCCCATAAAGAAATATTATAAGAATTCAAAGCAAGAAGACACAACCCAGAACAAAATGAACTACGACTGAATATATAACCTATAAATGTATTCAGAAACAATGATATATCTTATCAATAGGTTGAAAGGAGCCCGATCAGTTGAAACTGGTCTTCCTGGGAAACCTGGGGCTTATCTAAATGTTGAAATCGTTGACAATCCTACTACAGATAACCTGTCAAATTCAGTTCACATATTCTACCATCGAACCAAATGACTCAGAGTTAAATGATGTATTAATATAAAATGATATACTTCTCCCAAAGATTTCCATCTACACTCTCCAAAAAATTAGGCATTCCTGCATTGCTCATCAGATTTCTTCAATTCCTCCCTAATGTGAATGCGACTCGAAATAAGGGTACATATAAAAGAAGTATTATATGTATATTGCTGCTGGTCGTCACGATAATGCGATTTCTTGTTGGGATGAGTCCCGCACTGATCTTCAGATTAGAATCTCGGAAATTTGGGAAACGTCATTGACGTATATCATTCTCAATTCAACACTTTTCTTGGTTAAATACAAGAGGCAAACCGTTTAAACCTGTAGTGCCACTATGGCGGTTTGTATGGTGTATTAACATCGAAGTTAATTGAATGAATGACATTTTTACATCAATGTTACCTCTGATACTTACCAATGACTGGAGTTATAAATATCGCCAATTGCCTTCAATAGAAATGCGCCTTCCAGTCCAGTATTTTTATTGAAGAGCTTCGGAGCGACATGACGAGTCGCACATCCAGAAAGAACATGTTCATATTCTCAGTAAATAGTTTGTGGTTTTTCAGAACAAGCAACTGCTATGCATACACATTATTTCCATGAGAAAGTTTCAATAGAATAGGGACGTGTTATCGGACACCATTTATATGTTCCATAAACAGACTTTTCAAGTCCAAGGCCTGACCATCGGAACCAAAATGAGGTGTATGTTTTTTGAATAACGTTTCCACGAATATGAGGTAATACCAATATCATTTCATATATTGTCGTTGGAAATTAGGAAAACATTGCCTCGAAGGGTAAAGTTCATCGTGTATAAAATATCCTTTATATGAAGAATAGAATAATAATTTGATTGAATAATATACTACGCTGCGAACTTTCCTGTAGAACGTTATTCTAGCAAAGATATTCTTCGATTGTGCATATGTTTAAAACATAATAAGTACATTGATGTTATCTGGAACACAGAATAGGCAACAGTGTGATGTTTTCAGTATGCCGCCCCAGGGGTCCAATTTTTTACCAATTTCGTTATTTAACGAATACGCTCTCACTAAGGTAGGACAGATTTGATTGGCTCCGCCTTAGCAGTAGCATATGCGTTATTATAACGGATACTGTCAAAAATCGAGCCCCTTAGGAGTTACGTCTTAGGAAACTGTATAATTCATGAACTTATGTCCACTCGACAAAAAGTCAAAATAAAATTTCAAATTATCTTCTTTTCGAAACTTTCTGGTACAAATCCGTCTTTTATCAATGCAGCTTCCTTGGGAAGTATCCAAGAAATGCCATTTCTCATCTGACTCTTCTTTCAGATAACTTTTCCCACACTTTGGGAGGTACATTGAATCGAGTTAATTCTTATCTCTGACCTACTGCTACTTCAATTCCAAGTTACTATTGTTCGAGGTAAAAGAGATTATCGAAGTTTTCTTAGCCATTATGAAGAAGAGATCACGATACTCCACAGGCGCGAAAGAATTAACAGATAATTCTGCACTTCCTATAAACCAGTCAACGCGAGAAATAATTAATTTAGTGACTTTACTTTCAGATGTTGTATCGGTGAGCTAGGTTGATTGAATATTTCTGTCAGAAGTCGTGTGGATGTTTCAAAATAATTGGTGGATGTAGACGAGTACTGCCTTTAGGATTTTACTTTTTTATGAAACAAAATCTGAAATATGTGATATTTTGTGGTATATTTTTATCATTATTACGAATTCTAGATTCTCGGTGATCTTGTACCTGTAGGTATAACGAGCTGGGGGTGAGGGTTTGCCTGCATGGAAATTTCAAACTGCTCAGATATTCGAGAAACAGAATTCATACCTCTGGATTCCTCACCTAGTGGGGAAATCGGGCAATTCCGGAAAATCTGCATTACTTCTTGAATATCTCCATTACTTCTTGAATATCTGCATAACTTCTCGATAACTTGTTTGTAATCAACCCCATAAGCTTTCAGTAAAGAAGTATACAATTGTTAGACCATGAGGCTCTTATGAAAATGAGATATGGAAAAGTTGAACAATCTGTTCAGATCCAGAAAAGTCTTTAAAAAATCGTTTGAAATCTGCATTCTGAGCTTCTGAAACTCTCATTCGAATATACGGTATGGAAATAATTGAAAAACTGAAGAAGGAGATAGAAATAAAATACCTAATAAACTCGATGAAGATCTCTGTTTCTCGCTCTCGAATTTTTATATGGAGGTTCTCTGAGCTCTTCCAGGTTCTCTTCACTTGTTTCCGAATTTCCTATCTGTCGCAAACCTCATATTCATGAGAGCTTCCCCCTCATTTTTTTTCAACCTCACTCCGTCAAATGTTAAGTGCAAAATGAATACCTGATTGAATAAACCATAGGCAAGAAATATAATTCAATCACAATTCCCCCGAGGGTATTTTTCCAACTAACAGTAGCCGTGGTTGTGAATTTAATAACTACCTTACTACCAAAAATTATTTAAGATCATTAATACCTATGTAATCTGCGAGATGACCAAGATTATCATTACATTGTCCAGCTCTGATATTTCCGTCAAAAAATTGCCAATAAAATGTTATCAGTAGAATTTTGGATTCTTTATCGAATCTTCGTCTTGAAATTCGATGGTACTAGCAGATACATGATGAAAATAAAATTAATATATATTGTATTTTCTCGAAATGCGATAGCTCCTCCAGAAATACTGAATCTTTCATGATTGTACTCCTACTCATATTATCGAAAAATCAGTACTCAACCAGAAAATATGTCCTATTTTCAGGCTTTAGTGTTTGCGCGATAGTAAATCAATCATAATTTCGAGTCGTAGTATTACGAGGACAAAAAAATAGTATATCTGTCTGAACAATGTCAGAACCCAGATTAACTTCGAAAGTTCACGCATATGCATCGTGCTAATTATTTATCTGCAAATAATAATTTCTATCAAATACTGGTAAAATACTCCTATGTTATTTTTTCCATTATTCCTTATCTAAATATTATAAAATGTCAGAAAATTGCCTTGTGAGCTGTAGGGGATTGAAATACCACTCAATCAGTACCCAGGAGTTCTTTTATATATATTTATTGTATTGTAGGGTGAGAGGGCGTCAGCTGGTTAAGAGAAAAAACTATTTATTCCTCATGCGGAGCTTGGATACTAAAAAATCTAATAAACTTCTTCAATCTTCTGGAGGCTATAGAGCAAGAGATAGCCACAAAAATGGAGTGTAGGTATTCGAAAGATTCATACTTGAGAAGGATCCATTTCTGTAAAGAACCGAAATAGTATTCTGTCAGTTCACACAGGGGAATCTAAAGAGTGGCGAGCGCTCAAAGGGGTCATATTTCGTATTATTTTCAATATCAAAAAATCTACTTCAGGACGCATCAGTTTTGGAATATGGAAATGATAATAACTTCCAAATTGATTAAATTATTTAGTTCATTCGTTATTTTTCATTTGGATTGGGTTCCGACTGAAACTGTTAGAAATTACGATGTCAATTCAATTATTATTTCAGAAAAATAATATTGTTAAGTGACATGTAAGCCACTGATGTATTACAGAATATTACAAAATAACATTTTCTTCTTTGGCCCCATCGGAAGAGACTACTCTGAAACAAAAACTCTTGATCACACAAATTGCTTCAGAAATTCGCATACAAGTGTCACAGTGAAGACCTTAACAAAATTGCAATCTGTAGATATTCACTTTTTCAACTAAGTTTTTCAGATGATTCATCTCCTAAAAAAACCTCACTTAAGAACGTCAAACACGTCATCTGATTATAGCACAGATTTGCCTGACAACAAGACACTCTTAGGATATCAAACAAAAACTCACTGGTCCATCGATTTTGAAGAATTTGCTCTTTATGCAACACTCATCAACCACTGAAAGCGGCATATTCTTTTTGAATGTCCCATACTTTCAGTCCTCAGACCTGCAGAACCATTCTTAGCTAACACGAATCTTTTGTGATCTCAATAAAAGATCAATTTTGAAAATGCAAAATTCTTGTATTTCAACCTATTCGAAGTACTAGCTGCGCTCTTTCCTTATGAACGAAAAGAACTGTATATTTCTCGTATTATGCCATACTAGTTGAAAACTCGTTCCTTATTTTTTCTTTTCAGTTCTTTTTTTCATTCTCGAATAATGTGTGAACCAAACGATTGTTAAGATTTTTGTCTTTGGAAACAAAAAGATATTATTAAAACAAAAGAACATTTCCTTCTTTGGCCCCATCGGAAGAGAACCTGGAACAAAAGAAGAGAATGATTTTTTCTACGGAATTATCACTTCATGAGTTGTGAAAGTTTCCAAAAGAGCTGAATTGGATCTCTGAGAGTCCGTCATCGCTCAAAACCCTGGTTTCACAACCGCAAGTTTAGTCTTGAACCAGAAAAGAGAACAAAGAAAAGTCACCGAAACCGAGAAGCTTCTGATAAAATTTTTGAAACAACAGTTAAGAATCCTTCCCAGGCATGAGTGTCCCGTTCGCTTTATTCTTCTTTCATGTACCTATTCATTGGTTCATCAATTCTCCGATGCCAAATGACAATGATTATTCTCCCTCAAATGTTCCATTGAGCCTGATTTACAAATTACTTCTCTCTTGAGATCTCCGATGAATGTTTCTCATGTTGTAACCGGTCAGAATATTTTGGGTATTTTTTTGTCCACTCGAATTAAAATTCAGTGAATATTTGAGATTTTGATTTGCTAACCTCAGAAAAGTACTGATTCTGTTGAAAAAAATTGCCTTTGGAAAATAACAACGATTGAAGTTCAGAGAAAAATTCTACTTGTTGAAATCCTTCATTTATATATTTTCAAATTCCTCTTGAAGAAACTTGTTCTTGTTCTAAAAGTCACAAATGTTTTCCTGGAGAAACTGTACAATACACGAAGTATTTCAATAACATATTGTCAAACTTCTATGGGATAACAAATTACCTCTTTTCTGATAGGTTAATCGGGTTCAAAAACAATTTGTAAAAAGAATCCATTTGTTATTCGGAATCAACGGAAATTCCTTTCCTGAACTTCGTAAGTTATCAGGATATCCTTTCAGTAAAATGTTCGAATAAATTCCGACCTCGTTCCATGAGGATTGTCTCCCTGTCAAAAGTTACTCGAATGCCTATCCTAATATAGACACAAACGCGTTCGACATCGTGTCATCCTTCTGGAAAACAGCAAAGTTTAGATGGAGTTCTATGAATAATAATTCAACTTCACGCTATCACACTTTCGCTGTGCGTCCTGGTGACAAATTGTTCCAAGTTTTTGCGAGTCGTTCGTGAACTCTCAAATGTGATTAAATGATTATTTGCTCGGATTCGCAAGGGTTACGCTGAATAAATAGTGTTTTTGTTCCTCTTCTGTTCTCACATCAAACCGCTCTTTCCCAGTACCGGCCCAGATGAATTCGGCCCCAGGCGAATGACTTATATTTAACGTCTATGTAGTCAGCAGAACCACATGTTTCAATAGACAAATAATTGCCGATAACAGTTTTGTTAAGCAATAGTTATTCCAACCAATCAACATACATCAATTTCTCATGATTCAAGAACAATTAATCGTCACACTCTTCATATTGAAAAAATATCTATGGTAACTTAGTATGAGGTTAGCGAGCAATTCATAAAATGTTTCCTACAATAAATTGTGACACTATCCTATAAAAATATGGATATATTCCGAAATGCATTTGAAGTATTCAGAAGAAGATAGATCGAACCTCAATGAACCATAATCATAAGTTCTTAAACTCAATGATATTACGTTAGGTGATATAGCTAGATTTAATCATAAGCTATTTTTGGATTTTTCTGCTTCGAAGAAAAATGAACGCAAAATGTCTATGGAAGAGGTCAGATCAAACATTTTCACAACCATTTTTTGTTCATGTTTTCATGCATATCACCCACAAATATTCGATTTATTCATAAAAAGGAAGAAATATATTCTAAAACTGCTACTTCCCAGTACCGGCCCAGATGAATTCGGCGCCAGGCGAATGATTTGAATTTAACGTCAATGTAGTCAGCAAAACCACATGTTTCAATCGACAAATAAATGTCGAAAATAGTTTTGTTGAGCAGTAGTTATTCCAACAAAAACAGTGTTTCCATACATCAACTTGTGAAAAAATATCTTTGGTAGCTTTGTATAAGGTTAACGAGCAATTCATAAAATGATTCCGACAATAAATGGTGACGCTATCCTATAAAAAATTAGTTGATATCGATATAATCCGAAATCCATTAGAAGTACTCAGAAGAAGGTAGATCGCACCTCAATGAACCATAATCATAAGTTCTTACACTTAATGATATTACGTCAGGTGATATACCTAGTTTTAATTATAAGCTATTCTTGGATTTTTCTGCTTCGAAGAGATAAATGAACGCAAATTGTCTATGGAAGAGGGGGGGGGGGGGGGAGCAAGAAGGAAAAGAGGAGAAATAAAGGAAGAAAAGAGGAGAGAAAAAAAAAGAAAAAAAAAAAAAAATATAAAAAAAAATTCTTTGTTGAGCTTGTTTTTTTTTTTTTTTTATTTTTTTTATTAAAATAAAATTCAAAACAAAAAAAAAAAAAATAAAAAAGCGAAAACAACGCAATGCCTAGCATTTAATATTTTTTATGAGAGTAAAGAAAAGAAGGAAGGGGAGGGGGGGGGAAGAAAAGGAAGAGAAAGAAAAATTATAATATTAATTAATATAAAATAAATAAAATCATAAAAAAAAAAAAAAAAAAAAAAAAAAAAAAACACTAAAAAAACAAAAAATACAAAACAAACAAAAGAAAAAGAAACAGACGAAAAAAGTGTTTATAGCCTTTAAAAAAAAAAAATATCTAAAAAAAAAAAAAAAAAAAAAAAGAAAAAAAATACCCCCAACTTAACCTAAATTTAAATTTATAAAAGAAATCGAAAAAAAGAAATCAAATCATTTCAATTGAATGACCCTTTAAAACAGAATAAAATTAACTAATAAAAAGACAAAAAAAGAGAAAGAAATATTGTAAAAAAAAAAAAAAAGGAGCAAACAAAATACCGACGCGCCCCGTGAATTCCTCTCGACTATTTGTTGAAAAAAAAAAAAAAAGAAAAAAAAGGAAGAAAATGAAATCTGAAAAAAGAATAAAATTTCGAGGCGAAGCTTCGTTCATTGCCCAGCCCACACAAAGGGCTGCCTTCTGGGGAAAACGACAAAAAGGAAAAAAAAAAAAAAAATAAAAAAAAAAAAGAGAGGGAAGGATTGTCAGAAAGAAAAAAAAAAAATATATTTTAAATTAAAACATAACTAAAAAAAATTAATTCCCTCCAAAACCAAAACAACCACCCAACCGGGAAGACGGGGGGTTTTTTGGTTCCCTCCCGTTGAAAAAAAAAAAAAAAAAAAGAAAAAAAAAGACCAAAGCGGGGCGGGAAACAAAAAAAAAAAACGAACCTAACCCACACAAAGAACCGCCCTCCGGGGGGACCTGGAAGAAGGGGGGAAAGAAAAAGAAAAAAGGAAAAAAAAAAGAAAGAAAAAAAAAGAAGGGGGAGGATTGGCTGGAAAAGGGGAAAAAAAGAAGGTTTTTTAGGAAAGAAAACAAATTAGATCGAATTAACCCCCCCTTGATGTTTGGACCGGTTCCAAAATTTAGATTAATTTATAATTATTTATTATTGTTTAAAAAAATGGTATTTTTTAACCCAGATAACCTTTTTCTCCGAAAAGAGAAAAAAGAAGGGGTTAATGGAAAAAAATAGTAAAAAAAGAGAAAAAAGAAATAAAAATTTGGAAAAATACTTTAGAGCACATTTCTCTATAAGTCACCTAATATAGATAAAAAAAAATTCGATAGAATTTACCTATCTATACTGCTTACTGCTCCGACACAAAACGAACTGGGAAAAACTAAAAAAAAAACAAAAATATATCGAAAGAGAAAAAAGAAGGAATTAAAACAAAAGAATTTGCTAGGAGGGGGGGGGAGGGTCTCATGTTTCGAAAAGAAGGAAGGAGGGAAAGAAAAGGGCTAAGAAATCCCGAAAAGTGCTCCCGAGCACTAAAGTGCTCGGGAGCACTTTTCGGGATTACTAAGCACTAAGCTCTTTGGTAAAATGTTCGAAGCACTAAGCACTAAGCACTGGTTCAAGAAAGTGCTTGGGAGCACAGTGCTTACGAGCACAAAAGTTCTCTAAGTGCTTTCACGAGCACTAAGCACAATGCTTTGGGACAGCTCTGGAAGAGGTCAGATCAAATATTTTCACAACCATTATCTGTTCATGTTTTCATGCATATCACCCACAAATATTCGGTTCATTCCTAAAAAGGAAGAAAGATAATCTGAAACTGCTACTTCCCAGTACCGGCCCAGATGAATTCGGAGCCAGGCGAATGACTTGAATTCAACGTCTACGTAGTCAGCAAAACCACATGTTTCAATCGACAAATAAATGTCGAGAATAGTTTTGTTGAGCAATAGTTATTCCAACCAAAACACTGTTTCCATACATGAAAAAATATCTTTGGTAACTTTGTATGAGGTGAACGCAAAATGCATGTGGAAGAGCTCAGATCAAATATTTTCACAACCATTTTCTGTTCATGTTTTCATGCATATCACCCACAAATATTCGATTTATTCATAAAAAAGGAGAAAGATGATCTAAAACTGTTACTTCCCTGCTAGTATGGCATAACGTGCACTGAGTTACATATAAATAAATTTTTCCTATTCAATTTGTTTATCAGGCATATGAAACTTGGATCTAATATATAGCTTTTGAGGAAATTTCTACACAGTAAAGCAAAAATTGAGAGAAGCGTATAGAAAAATCCCCCACACCAGAATAATATTCCATTCAAGCAAAGGCGAGATCTTGTTTCATCAACGAAGATTTTCTCTTGATCTCCTCATTGCGTAAATTGAGAAATATGAAACATCTTCACTGATATATGATTTCAGAAAAGAACGATTTGTGACTAGGCTACCGTCAACTCTATGACATTTCTGATAAATGCTATCTATTCGATTCGACTTTTGTATGTGTGCTATACAAATTGACAAAAAGAAGTGAACGTTAATGGGTGATATATACGTACAAATCAGCAAAGAATATTTAAAAAAAAAATTGACTTCATTTCTCTCATCAGAAGTATTTGTTCTGTTTTCTTTTTCTCATCATTCTAAAAAAATACTCCAGTTTATAGGTATAATCACTGTGTCGTATAATTATCTTCTTTAACAGTTTTGCCCCTCGCATGCAGTTATCAAGTGACTATTTCATTCAAGAGCTATTCCCAGGCACATGGCCTGATATAAATTGAGAACAATGAATAACACTCCCAGTGAACTAGCTACCAACATGAAGAAACACCATTAGTTACGTTCGATACTTCACAGTCGGGTTATTTCAAATTGAGTACCTACATAAAGTGCGGCTTGAAGAGATGAGTCTCTAGATGAATAATGTGAAACCATCAAGCTTCCGTGTGGATGGACAAATAAGTTCTCCATTTATTCGTGAATGAATATGCCATGTTTACTTGTGTGCCTCACTCGAGTAGTATGATGATCATCAGATTCAATTTGGATACAATACGACTAAGTGTCATCACCGATAGAGAGATACTATTGATCTTTGTTCTTTCATTTCATCAGTTTCCATTGATAACTCCATTATAAATATGTGTTCTCATCTATTATATGAGAATCGTATTAAAACTACCATGACGTCCTAAGGCGTTATGAGCGACCCGAGGCTGAATATTTTGGAATTAAAAAGTACCAACAACTAACGCAGAATGATTTCATGGTATCAAAATGATCCGGGTATGATAATTGCATCACATAACGCCATTCCTGATTCCTGGTTGGTAGCGCAGGAAACACCTCCGCTATCAAAAAATGTCAAATTCCATCGTCGATCAAATTTGTGTAGTTCATTCTTATTAGTTAGATTAGGTTCAACGTCTAAAATAAAAAAAAACAATCCTTAGCTCTTGAGTAATTTATAGAGCTCCGACTGTGGATGTTTATTTATTTATGAATTAACTTGAGGATACTCTTAGTAAATTATGTCCAACTGATTATTTGGTTTGTACAGGAGACTTGGATATCAACTTTATTGACTTCGAAAATGTTAGTGTTGATATTCTTTCATCTGTTTCAAACTCCTTCAATCTCACAAATATCATAAATATTTCTTGAAGATTTACAAAGCGGATAGCTACTGTGATGAATGTTATCATTACCATGGAGAATGATGTGGTTGAAGGGGGTGTCAGTGACGTTGATCATTTCTTAGTAAGCTGTGAACTGCCAAACTGCCTGTATGTGGAAAAAAGCAGGTGACTATAATGTGTACGTTATATTTTGATGAAGGAAACTTCAGAAGAGAACAAATTTTTGACCCCTATTTTTTATTTATGATCTAGAAAATGTTGATGAGAAAGTAGCTTTTTTGGTTAATAGGTTGAATAACTTTCAATACTCGATTGGCATGCACCGGTGGCAACATTGAGAGTTATCAAAAAAAGAACTGCCTGGCTCACAGATGTTTCGGAAAAGATGATGTCAATAAAGAGATAAAGCCCTAAAACGATATAAGTCAACAAAGTCAGCAGCGCATCTTCAGTTCTACAAAGAGATGAGAAACTAGAAATCAATCTGTCAAAAGAAAGAAACGACTATAGTTTGCTCACATCTATAACAACAAACATTCTCAAGAAATATGGAAAGCTCTTAAAGCCTATCAAATCCCATCGTAGAATTGATTTGGTATTCCTTACGGTCCGAAAAACCCAATCCATCAATTCACTAACTGAAGTCAATCCACTGAAAGATTTATCAACATTCTATATACGAAAGATCCAAATTTTATATTCAGAGGAGTTGTTCTAAAATTGTTTGTTCTAAAATTATTCGTGCCGTTAACCAACTGACGAACGTCAACCCTTAGAAGTCAAAACTTGTGCAAGAAATGGATTAACGAGGCCTTACCTTTCAACGTGTGAATCCCAGCACGGTAGTCCTGCGGGGAATCGTACCTCATTCTTTCGTTTGAAAGGCGGACGTGCTAACCTCTACACTACCGAAAACCACAATTATTCGTTTTTCAAAAATGATGCTCTATAAAAGCAAATGCTGCAGGTTATGACGGATTGAGTATTGATTATATCAGATTGTGTTGTCCGCATATAGTATGTTATATTACACATATAATCAATTTATGTCTAACAAACAATGTCTTTCCTGCATTGTGGAGGGGTGCGGTTGTGAAAGTGTCACTTATCAAAGAAGGCGAGTCCTTCTGAGTTGAAAGATCTCAAGGCAATCATTATATTACGAACCATATCAGAAGTTTGGAAAAAGCAATACAGCAGGGATACAGTTGTACAACCGCACTCCTACATGTTGTTGACGACACTATTAGAGAAACGGACGAAGGCAAGGATACTTCTGATTTTGTTCGATTTCAGTGAGCGTTCGACACAATCAGCCATGCGTTACTATTGAGTATGGAGGTTTTTTCAGTGATGCTGTATCACTAATTGGGTCGTTCTTGGAAAATGATAATGGTGGAAATGAAGGAGGTTGAATCTCAATATCTTCCATTGCACTCTGGGGTGTCCCAAAGTTTCTATTGGCCCCCTGCTTTTTGCTATTTATACGTTGTACTCAATCAACAGTCTTCGATATTGCAAAATACATCTTTATGCAGATGACACCCAACTCTAATGCAGCTTTCCTTCGAAGATGATAGATATCACCTGTTCGCATATAAATCAAGACCTCAATGCCTTCACAGATTCAGTTTCGAATCATTGTTTGCTCATCAATAACTTGAAATTCAATGTGATTGTATTTATTGACCGCGCAATTGAAGCTCGACAATGTTTCTTCACCCATATATGCAACACGCTGTCTCTATAATGTTTTTTTTGTTCTAAATATTATTTTACTAATTATATCATTGTATGGGATTTTTGCTTCTCAATCATCTGGAGGTTAGATGTAAGAATGGCTTCTGCTAAATCTCGCCTCCAAGTTGATTTTTGTTATCAATTATGTAATAATTTCATGGGAAAAAATGAAGCCGATTTATTATTTTTATTGTTTCAGGCTCGAAATTAATCGCAACGCTATAAATCATGCTCTTGATATGAAAATAAATGAAAGTTCTCTTCCAACTTTCAAAGATTAGATATCAATCTGAGATATGAGAAACACACACATACACTCCTGCAACGCACATATTTTATGTTGAGAACTTTATATATGTTTTATGACATTTCACCGAGGTTGAGGCAGTGGTTCTATCTGATTTCAGCTGTGTTGATAAACTTTTCGGCCCCTATTCGACTAGTCAATACAAAGCAAAAATCCAAAAAGTGCAAATCTTCTGTTTACGGTTTATTTATAGCATACGAAAGCGCCAAAGGATTTCTCACAAACTACAAAATATTAACTGGTTAAAAATGACTTCTTTATTCTGCAGTCTTTTTCATAAGATAATCTCGTATAGAACTCCCTCATATCTCCATAGAAAAATCACTCATCGACCAGATGTTCACAACCTCAATGTGAAAAATGGAGGTTCATTAACACCTCCTAGTTTCAGGCTGTAACTCTTCAGGCGCAGCTCTAGTTATCATTTGCAAAGTTTATAATACTTTTCCGAAAGTCTTCAACAAGAGTGGGTATCAGCGATTTAAAATCAATTTCAAGAAATAAATGGAAAGCTAGTTCCACTGATGAAAACAATTCATTCTGAAGATATTTCTTCCATATGGTGTTTATTTCATGTTCAAGCACTAATAATAAACGCCATACCCACAATGGATGATATGTCGATACTTTTTATTGAAATTGATTACTAGCATATTCTGTGGCGCCATCTAGGAAGTGAGTTTCGAACCATTAAAGTGCATACTAGAGGAATGTAATTTTAGCCAGGAAGAAAACTTCAAAGGCACATTTAACTGATGTTTCAATGATTTGCTTCTGTTTCAGTCTCCATCGATCAGATGGCAAAGTGATTTCTGCTAATTATTTTTCATGACTGAATTACGAATCGCATCGGCTACTTATAAGGATTTGGTTTGAATATAATAATATGGTTCTATAGGATATTTTATTTCATTATTGGTTTGTGTTCCTTTTTGACAGATGGAATGATTCTGGTGGAGATTTTGTTGAAAGTTTTCCACCATCTAGGAGTGACTACGTAAATTATGTTCTGAAAACGCCTCATCATTGTTGCAATGTGTAACTATTGTCGAGTGTAACAATATCAAGATATAGTGTTTCATTGGAAAGACTCATGCAATCCGTATTGACAGTTAATGGAGTATTGATTTAGTTGAGACTGAATGATTTTTCAAGAAGTTGCTACAAAATGTATTCATCGAATCGAATGAATTATAAAATGTTTATGATGTGGACAAAAAAAAAGTTGCTATAAAGAAATTTCACATAAGAAAAGTGGAAGAAGTAACAAATTCCATTGGATATGTTCGAAATTCCTTCAATAATTGGGAGCTTGAATTTCCTTTCATGATTTGACGAAATTGAAACCATATAGAGAAATATTTGAGATGACTTCTGTTATATCAATTCATGAAAAATTCGTGGTTTAGATATTTCAACGTACAAAAAAATTCAAATTGCTACTATGTGAAATATCACATTAGAAATTAAAAATATCAAGTTGAAAAAGTATTTGATTAGATTGGATGTTTCGGAATTCCTTCAGGAGTTGGAAGCTTCCAGTTTCCTTCATGATTTAACGAACTCGAAATCATAAAGAGAAATATTTGATATGAACTCCGTTGTCCTGATTGATGATTAATTCAGTATTCAGATATTTCGACCCATTTGGATATACAGTATGACCCATTTTAAATGGAATGGAAGCACCCTCATAGAGCATATATTTTTCGACCGATTGTAAAACCTAACCTATCTTTCATTATTTTTCAATATGGAAAATTTAAAAATATCGTTTTTATTTAAAAAAGACTGACCACACCACGTACCTTCAAAATGCTTCATGTTGAAGTTACGTTTGAAAGTTATAGGGGAAAAAATTCAAAAGTATGCGATATAATTTCCCTACCATGTTAATATTAGAACTGTTATCAAAGTTCAAATCCAGTTGGTTTTGGTCCGTCTATGTGCAGACTTTCATCAATGTCTGTTCATCATTAAAAAAGTAATGGGTTGAGAAATCGATGAAATCAGAATTTCCCAAATTTTTTAATAAACAACGGATTTTTCAAGCTTTCTCGGTTGATAATTTTCAACGATGAAAAGGTTTCGATGAAATTCCGGACAATGATAAAAAGAAACCTGCTGAATCGAGTAGGGTTCTCCGAATTTCGATAATAATAATAATATAATAATAATAAGTTTATTCATCATATCATCATACACACTCCTACAGTCCAGGTTGAAATAAAATAACTTCGAAGACATTAAACAAAAATGAATAAACACAAGGAAATTAATCCGCGCGTGGCATGAAATCTTTGTCCATACATTAAAAAACGTGAACGGCATCTCAATACAAATGTTCTCCGATACTTTTTTAATATAAAAATAAAAGCATGTAAATCTAAAGGACTAAATAACAAACATAATGAATCTTTTTAAATCTAAGGGACTAAATGATGAGAGCTATAAATTGAATTGGTGGGATATTTTAATGGAATAATTTCAAATTTCATTAACCTCATACTTTTCGATGATAAACGAATTTCGATGTGATTTCGATACAAACCGTTTCAAAACTACGGTCTTCCAGTGTAGTGGTTAACTTTTTATATTCTTGACTTTGAGGAGTGGAATTTGGTCATTAAAACAAATATTCATCCATGAACTGTGATGTTCCAGCAGGCTCAACGAATTGAACAAAAATCATACCAATCAGTCGAAACATATATGTCTTATGAGGTTGTCTCTGTTCTGAAAGTGCCACACTGTATATAATACTGTAATAAATATACTTATATTATGTAGACCATAATACAGTGGACTTGTTACGCGCTATCAAATATTGATAAAATCAATTCATACAGTGAAGTAAGTAGTATAAAATCTTTCTGGGGTATATTGAATCAATATCAATTTGAAAACGAATCTTAAATATGAGTTATCTGGCAAGCATTTTACTTTTTACAGCTCAAATGAACTGGTGTGAACATGCCTTTCAGTTCTCTCATTTGAATAGTGATGGAATGGATGCATTCACCTGAGAATGTCTAGAATAATGAACATTTAGTAAGTACTCACTCAGATAATACATATCGAGGCTATCGAGATCGTCCGGATCTACTATCTTCGTCTCCGTGAATTTTGCCCAGGCTAAAAATGAATTAAATCAAAGCCAGTTCATTTTGATTCATACTATAAGACATCTTACTCTTCTTGATGAATCCGAGACACTGAAATTTCGTTTTTTCTGGTGATATCAACTCTGGACCTGCATTGTCCAGATTGGCCATTTCTATTTCCTCATCACGGGTTGATTTCTTACGATCCTGAAAAATATTTTTTTATCACAAATTTTTCATACGTTCGAATGATTCAATGAGGTTGAAGTTTTAAATTTTTTTCACAAATTTTTGTCTCTTCATATTGTAAAAAAAATTTTCAACGTTTCCATATCTAGCGAATAGTTTCTCAATCAAAACGTGCTGTTGAGTTTTGCTGCAGTGATGCAAACTTCAGTGTAGTAAATGGCAATAGGACACACATTTCATTCCGTATTCTGTATTTCATGATTCAATGTTTCATGTCATTATTGTCATTGTCAAATGTCGCGTTCGCATGTCCGGTCTGGTTCGTCCTAAAAGTACACGTGCTGGTTAGAAATTCAAATTTGAAAACGATTTTAACCCGGGAGAACTCGCGTACTATTCAACGACGTGAGAACTCGCGCCCATAGATTCTTTCTCACGCTAGCTCGCGCTTATAGATTTTTTTCTAACGCGAGCTCGCGCGTATAGATATCTTCTAACACTGACTTTTCATGATGAAAACTATTTGATATTGATTCTAGTCGATCTATTCTAAATTCTAAAAACAACAAAGAAAAATGTAAAATTATTCAAATTTAATCGTCACTTTCGTTGAAATTATTATCTTCACATTTATAACAAGTGGAAGCTGTTCTAAACTGCTGTTCAGTTTTAGAATCCATTTTTTTTCTGTAGAAAAGCTCAAATAAATAAGAAAAAAAGCAAAAAAAATTTAAAAAGGTACCTGCTAATTAAAAATAAAATTACCAACAATTTGGAGAAAAGCACATATGTGATCGCTCGCGCGTTAGATTATTACTAACTTTAATTTATTCGTAGCCACCACAACCCTCCACTCACGCCCCAACAAGCATGAACTGGTGAAGGAATTCTATAGAAGGCATTCCTGAAATATGAAAACAATTTGACAAGAGATAAAAAAAAAGTCTGTAGTGCAACTGAAAATGTCAGATTTTATCTAATAGTGCGAGTCCTGCCGGGTTTCAATAGAAAATAGTATTATATATATATATATATATATATATATATATATATATATATATATATATATATATATATATATATATACATAGATGATAAGTATTTGCTCGACGCAGTCTATTAGGAAACTGATAAACAGATTATCAATTTTTTGGTCTATCACGGTTTGCGTTCAAGTCGAAATGCCCACCACATGATAGCTAGCTATTTCTGGCTATTGGCCTTTATTAGCTTTGGTTCGAGGGCCTACAATATAAAATGGACATAAAAAAGTATAAATATAAAATATAGGTACATACATGTGCTATTTGAGGTTTTTCTTGGAACATAAGTAAAATACCTAGAGAGTAAGACATGAGGAAATTGTAAATTTTGACGTGGTGAAAGGTGAAGTTATTGAGGTTTGGAAATTCATAGTGTTTTTTTTCACTGATGACAGTTATATACAAGATAAATTTATTTGTTCAATAGAAACGAATGGAAATTTTACTGAGGTTCTCAATATCTGATTTTCTGTTCATGTTGTTTTTCCTCGTTTTAATTTCTAGTCATTTCCAAAAAGAGACGTTTGTTCAAATTTTTTTCAATATGAAGAATTTTTGTGTTATTATAATCAATTGTATGATCATTTTCAATAGAATGCTTGGTTAATGCACATGAATTTTGTCTCATATTTCTACAGTCACTTTTGTGTAAGGCTACCCGTGTTTTCAAATTATTTTTTGTTTGACCAATATATTTTTTGTCACAATCACTGCAAGGAATTTCGTACACTACATGAGATTTTTAAAAAAGTGGATTCAATATGGTTTCAATTTGTGAATGTAATTTGTTGAAAGGTTGAATTTTTCTTTGTGAAAGTTTGATATTGTTTTCTTGTTTGAATACATTTATGATTTTGCTTGATAATTCTGGAATATAAGGAATAGAACAGTATTTGTGTGTAGAAATTCCATTGCGATTATTTTCTGTATTATCGGTGATATTTGAAGTTGTATTGTATAAAAGTTTTTTTAGAAATGTTGGAGGGTAAGAACAGTTCAATAGCATATCGTATATTATTTTTTAATTTTTATCGGGAATGAGTGACGCATGTGGAAATCTTTTCAATTCTGTTTATTTAGAGCAAGTACTAAATTAATTTTCATTTCTTGTGGATGACTTGATAGATAACTCATGTATCTTCCTGAATTGGTTGGTTTGAAGTAATAATCTAATATGATTTTGTTGTTTTCATTTCTCTATTGAAAGAGTATCTAAAGATGGTACGGCATTGTTTCTTTCTTTTTCTACAGTGAACTGTATTAATGGATCATAACTGTTGAAAACATTTTTGATATTTTCGATCTCATCAATGAGGTACAGCAGCATATAATATCATCTACAAATTTTCTTATAAAAGGAAGTTGAAAAGATAATTATTCCAACATCATTTAGAAACAGGCCACAAAATAGATTTCAAAAACACCAAAACCGTTGCCACAGCCAAAACCCTCCAAACCAGAATTACCCGTGAAGCCATTGAAATCGAAAAACGTCCCAACTGTCTCAATAAACGCGATGATTCTCAAAGACTCCCTTATACCTGGAAACCATTCTTGGTCCGACATACTTCTATTTACTCCGACTTGGGAACTAATCCTTTCGAACCTCCCATTGACCGTCCGATACCTGATCCTGCCATAATTACTAATGAACCCTTAAATCCCACCAACCTTCAATCCCCGATCTCCGAAATGGGAGTCGAAACGTAGACAAGTAAATCTTTCCAGACGCGGATCAACCGGAAGTTTCAGCCAGCACATTTCTAACCGCGGAAGCCTAGCCGATCAAATATATATATATATATATATATATATATATATATATATATATATATATATAGAAGAGAGGAGAGGAAGTCTTTCAAAGGAAAAAAATTTAACGTGTACCTATAAGTGTTGTACTGATACGTATCAATGTTTTTAAGAATTTTTACTATGTGTCAACTGACTTTCTCAACCATTTCATTCAGCGACCATCCTCACTAACTCCTCGCTCATTTGCATCATTTTCGTAAATCTGTCATTGCTAATTTCTAGCACACTATGCCAATTGAGTGCCTCTGTGTGAAACATATGTGAAATCAGCATTCATCATAAACCCTACATTAACAGTAATCGATACAGTCATATCTTCTCTGCTTAATTATAATCATCAATATGTTGTGATCTATCTTTCAATCAATTTTCTTAATTTTTCAGTCGTACACTATAGTCTATTAACATTAAAGAGAGTGCACCTAAACCGTAAACAAAGCATCTAGCGTGATCAGCACGTGGACAGTTAGTCTATAGTTAGTGAATATCCCGAAAGATTGCCTTATTATATTCTTACGAAAGTAGCCAGTCACACAGGCGTATGTGAAGTCAGTATATATTTGTATTGTTCGTGACTTTCTCCAACCCAAAGAGCAAAGAAGTCGATCTAACATTGGGGATTTTGTGAATGAATTGCATGAAAACATCAAATACCTCCTTTCAGTAGTTCCAAGTCCTGCCTTCATTTACTCGACCCATAAGGTTTATTTGTTTACGAGCACTCTTTCTTTATCGTGAATGCAGTAATTGAGTTTCTTTTATAATATATGAGAATTTTCCTTAGCAATTTCTCTTAGAATTTCAAAAGAATTGAACATGAAATATTATGATGTTTTTCTTTTCCAAGTTTTTTTGGGTTCTCAACCTACCATAATCTGAAATAATGAAAATTGAGTTGATTCTAGTATCAATTTTTTTTTCAGATTATGGTAAGTTAATTCAAAAAAACTAAGAAGAAAGGATTCATCCACCACAAAATTTGACTTTCAACAAGTAATTGTGGAGTTCATCCATGGGATTGATTGACGTAAAAAAAACAGAATGAACACAATGAAGGTGACCTGGAATTTCTTCTCTAAATTCTTCGTTTGTCGAAGCATTAATGAGATGCCATAATCACTCATGGAATGCTTCGAGGCATAAAGTAGGCATTGAACATGTACTTTAAGTTATAATAAGTTATGAGATAAATCGAATGGAAGCTTTTTCATGAAATAATCACCACAGAAATTGAGAGATCATAAAGTTAAATTTAATGATGAAAATGAGTATAACATATCTGATCAAAGTGTTAAACAATCAAACAAAAATTCAAAGGAAGCCACTTTCCCCATTGACTCTTATGATAGCGCAATAACTTAGATTTGTTTACCATAATCTTGGTAGAATAATCTTCGATCTCCAGATGTTTTATAGAAACATTATTTAATTTCAAAATCCATTTGATGGTGTGGAAAAGTTACTATGGAATTGTATACCGGAATTCATTTATTGAATTTGATACACCTATAATTTTTTTTTCGAAATAGGTTGCATTGTGGATTTGTAATGAATGAGTTAGTTCATCAAGAATTCCCCACTGAACCAGATATTGAGTGAAATATCGGGTAATGGCCAATATCGAGGATAAACAGGTAGGACTCTGTCCCACCCTGGAAGTTTTTGACCAGACCATCTCAGGAAACTGATCGATAGCGTGATACTCAAGAGAGCAACAAGAAGATCTAATAGAATATATTTATTGAGGACCATGATTGGGGGAGAGAAGAGAGTTTTGAAGAAGTTATTTTTGAACTTTTTTTTCTCCAAGTCAATGCGAAATGAGTTCAAATTTTAAAAAAAAAGTTGAATCAAATATTTGGAAAACAATCCTTGTTGACATTATATGAGCTCATGAATATTTCACTCTGAGCGAAAAACGATTGTCTGCGAATGACCATGCTGCTTCTGAGGAAAGGCGTATGAGGATAATAACAAGGACTCGGACTCAGCTCGGACAAGTCCCACGAAAATTTCTGAGGGTTGCTGGTCGATAATCAAAGTAATATATTCAAGCTGTATGCTCGAAGATAAATAATTAAGTCTCTTCAGCGTTTCGACCTTCATTTAGTTCATCCTCAGGTCTCAACACATTAGTGTTGAAGTAATTAGTTTTCTGAATTTTTTCTGAGTTTTTCCTTTTTGTTTCCATCTGTCGTATTAGTGTTTTCTGTAATTCATCTTGATCTCAACTTGCTCCACAAGGAGAAACCAAGCGTTGGCAGAAATTCTTAGTATAATGCTCCTTTATCCAGTAAATATAAATTCAACTTGAAACACCATATCTCCCAAATGAAAAAAGTTTTCTATGATGAGTTGTACGAAAAACATTTCAACTCCTTAAAATGACAAAGATTCTCTTTGACTTCTCATTCTTCATCATTACTCCATCAATTTTTTTCGCGTATAATCTTCATAATAAAACTTTTTCTTCTCTTGTTGATGTTATCCCATACCTTTCAGAGAACTTTGAGGAATAGGAGTGTCTGTTGCCTATTATCACTATGATTTTGTTTCAACTGGGAATAATTCTCTGCTATCCTCTTCAAATTTCTGAAATTGTTCTACTTCCACTGATATTTCACTTCATATATTGATTCAATTCAGGATGTGAAACTTATTATGATATGCTCATGATAAATTTCAATCAGTTTTATTGCTCAAATACTGAATTTGTAAATTTTTCTCCAGGAAGTTGATGCGATTCGGAAACCGAAACAAAGCGGATTCCATATTTATTTTCCCAACCCAATTTAATGCAATTTATTTATAGACCTATATTAAATTTAGAATCACTCCAGAGTAACTCAGTAAACATATCGAGTTCAATAAGCACATGCCATTCTCATTTTGATCAATGTCATAACATTCCACTGTCAGTTGAAATTTACAGATATTCTTGCTATAGTACCAAACAGTCATACCTGAATACTTTGTAATAATTTCAGTCAGATATGATCATAACATATAATTAGAAATTACTCCGATTATGCGGAGATCTCCATGGGTGTGCCACAAGGATAGGTATCACGTCCAGTACTGTTTTGCTGTGCCTAAATGATATGGACACAGACATGAGAGATACTTTTGTAACGATGTATGCGAACGATACATCACTGATCGTGTCCGGCGAGTCAGAAGGAGTTGTAGCTGACAATTGTAAACATATGCGCTACAGAAAATTACCAATTGGTCTGGAATAAATTCTTCATTTCTCAACGGCGCCTGAACTCAATTGATAAGATTCCACAATCGCCAAAAACAATGCCATGATATCCAAATCAGTATAGGCAACCAAATACTCGAGAATTCAGAAGAAACTACATTTTCAGGTATCACTATGGATTCATGCCTGAATCGGAGAAAATACTGTGAACTTCTGATTAGTAAAGAATATTCCTTGTGTTATCTATCCAGAAATATAAGGAATTTCTTGACGAAACAACAACCACTTTCTTTATATCACTCCCAGGCTGCATCCAGGGTGAAGTATGACATATGCATGTGGGGTGACTCTACATTGGCATCTGAATTCAGGGTGAGTATGAATTGATGTGGGGTGACTCTACATTGGCATCTGAAGTATTCATAGTACAGAAACGGATTTTGCGAATAGTAGCTGAAGTTAACAGCACTTTTTCTTGTAGGAGTTTATTCAGGCAGTTCAAAGTTATGACTCTTGTCGGTCTTTATATTTTTGAAATGTCTCTATATATTTTCTACAATAAATATTAGTTTTAGCTGAATTCAAATGTCCATAATATGAATTCGAGGCAAAAATCAAATTTTCATATTCCGTACTACAAGTACAAAATTTTATCAGATACATAAGGCAGGCACGCACCTTCGATGAATTCAGTAGAGAGCTAAAAAAATTTTCAATCCAAGAATGTTTTTATAATTTGGCTGAGTTTTTTTAATGTTTGATATCGTTTACTTATTTTTGTGTATCCTTATTTTCATAATCATTCATATGTACTAATTTATATACTTATTTTGTGTGATCTTGAGAATATATGTGTGAAATTTGACGATTTCTATTCATGTATTACATATGTCTCATGGAAAATGGAGATTATTATTATATTATTATTATACTCCTAGAAAAACCCATGGAATATGTTGAAACATGCTGTTTTCTTCCACATATTTCATTCTCTATGTCGTTGATGTTTCATCTCAACAGATATCTTTAAAAGCTGTAAATAGTGTCCTGTGAAGATATTTTCCATGCCTATATAATTTATTATTATCTTCATATGATTGTTGAATACAACGTTTGAAAGATGAATGGGCTCAATTGAAACAAGTCAAACGATTTTGAAACATTTGGCATCAGCGCCAACAATCTGAAAAGAAACAGTATTTCGTGTTGAAAAATGTTAGTCAGTGCTCCTAATCTCGTGCTTTTGCAGCATGTCACTTCTCTTTAAACAGAAGAAGACATCCATATTGTCGTTTTTCCATTTGAAAATTAATTTTTTTTTGGGTACTGTAGACTGTTTAGAATATCGACACTGTATTCTCATAACGCAAAAATAATAATAGGGGGAGGGGGAGTCATTCACAACGTCCACTTTCTCAATTGTCGTAGAGTAAGAGAAAATAAAACATGAAAATTTGAACAATATTCCTCTGGTGGGAGTTGAACTGTATTTTTTGACATAATCACACAAGACTGAACTGTCGACTATCCAATATATTTTTGGTTACTCTCTAAATCAGGTTAATTCCTATGAATTTTCCATTATGAATTTGATGAAAGAAGATATTTTCTGGAATTTTTTCAGATAAATTTCCACTCCTGCGATGATATTTTTTATTCTAATCAATTTTCAATGAGTATGAGTTCATTTATTATATATTTCAATATTCAGTAATATGACTACACTAACTTTTGAGAATGAAACTAATTCTTCGGTTTGTGATTGTTCGTGGATGAAATGAATTTCACAAATTGAAGCAACTCTAACAAACAAAATTCACATACGGTATTTTGAATCGAACAATGTATGTGTTTTAATTTTCCAGTTAAAAAATGGAGTTTCGAAATATTTTTCTGATATGGTGTAATATCAAAACAATTCTTCCGAAATTCTCGAAACTCACATTTTCATTTTGTTCTCAGCTACATATCAGTTTCGAATAGTACACTAAGATATGGAATGAAAGACGTTTTTCTAGCGTTTTTCTGATAATACTTCACTCAATTTATGTTCGCGAGTTAGGTGAGAATGTGGAATCTATCCGCCAACAATAGGAAACCATGAAAAAAAGAAACTGGTGTAAATATAACCTCTCTCAAAGGCCTTAGGGTTTGTCATTAGTGACTGCCTGAAATAGTCTCACATAACTAATTTAACTTCAACGACAGTTCAACGTACCTTGAAAAATTCTTTTTCCCAACTCATCCTGCAAAATTAACAACAACAATATTGTCAGCGAGTTTATGCCACATTTCACAATGCACACGAAATTATCGAAACTGCCGCTAATACGCGTTCTAGTGCGCGGGATACTAACAAAATCTGAAAACGGGTGCAGGTGGTATTGGCCGTAATCCAAGTTATTTCGGGCCGTCTTTTGGGAAACCAACTTGTCAATTCAGTCATCAATGTGTAATTATTCGGTGGTAAAATGTCGGCTGTCTATGTGGGAATGAACCAGCCGAAGTAAACAGTTCTAGAACGAATACAAACTCCACAGATTTATTTGGGGAAGGAATGGTTGGAATTTGTGGGGAAACAACAATTGTGGCACGTGCTTTAAGTAGCTTCTTTAGCTGAATTTAGAGCAACTCACTTAATTCAAATTCAAATTCAAATTCAAATTCAAATTTATTAAATCCACTATTCCATTTCACAATAGATTGGACGAGTCAGGTTACAGATAAATACGAACATTCATCTAAAAATAATACAGGGCACGGTCACAAAATAAGTAGCAAATAAAATTTATCGGTGTATAGTGCCGATGGACAAAAAAAAATAATTTGTTTGTTCTGAAAGAAAACCTTCGAATTCATTCAGGCTATAAAAACAATTATCTGTTAAAATTTTCTTCAACCTACCTTTGAAGACCATGTACGAGGGAGAGTTCTTTATATTTTTAGGAAGTTTATTGAAAAACTGAACACCAGCCATAAGAGGTGATTTTTTATAAAAAGAATGATTTGCTTTTTTTATCAACAGATCGCTATTATGTCTTGTGTGGTATTTATGGATGTCATAATTTTTAAGGAGTTTATGCTTATTCTGATATATGTAGCACAGTAATTTCAATAAATAAATTGATGTAACTGTTAAAATCCGCTTATCCTTGAAAGTATTACGACACGAGGTCTGGAAAGGTAGGTCAAATATGAGTCGTAAAATCCGTTTCTGTAGCACGAAAACTCTCTGAATGTCGTGTCCCTGTCCCTAAGCAATAATGCTGTAGGAAATCGCAGAGTACGCATATGAGTAGTAGATGGTCAGCAATGTGTCCACGTCTAGCATATTTTTCAGTACAGTCAACAGATAAAAGCATTGATTAATTTTTTTACAGACGCATCCTATTTGCTGCTCCCATGACAGGTTATGATCAAAAACAGCACCGAGAAATTTAGCTGATTTAGATTGCTCAATTATGTTATCATTCATAAGTATCCTACAGTTTGCTGGAGATTTTTGAATGGTGTGATATTCAATATAAATCGTTTTCCCAATATTGACCAAAAGCCTATTTTTGTAACACCAGTGGTGAAACTGATCCAGTGTTTTTGTGAGTTTCCTGGAAAGTTCAGATTTAGATTTGTCGGATATAATTGTGCAGGTGTCGTCTGCGTACATGAGCACTCTCGCGTCAGTTATAAAAGCCGGAAGATCATTAATAAAAATCAGAAATATAAGTGGTCCAAGAACTCCCCCTTGGGGAGTTCCAAGGTCAACATCAAACTCGCTCGAGAGGACATCATCAATCTTTACTATTATTTTTCTATTTGAAAGATATGAAATAAACCAATCATTGATACAACCCCTTATACCAAGTCCATTGAGTTTTTCTGAAACAAAGTTCTTCTCGACTGTGTCAAACGCTTTTGTCAGATCGAATAAGATGGAAACCACATATTCACCTTGATCCATTTTGTCATAGATATGCTGAGTGTACTCTGCTATGCTAGTTTCAGTTGATAATCCTTTTCTGAATCCATGCTGGCTTGTTGTTAACTTGTTGAATGAGTCCAGATAAGCTTCAATGCTCCTTGCGACAACTTTTTCTATTATTTTTGAAAATATGCTCAACAAAGAAATTGGTCGATAGTTTTCAATGTTACTAGGATCGTCCTTTTTATGAAGTACTATTACAGAGGCAATTTTTAGGCTAGAAGGAAAAGTTCCTTGTATGATTGATAAATTGATGATGTGGGAAAGAATTGGAGCAATTAAGGTCTTGCATTGTTTTATAACCAATATTGGTACCTCATCGATACCTGTACTTTTTTTATTAGGAAATGAATTAATTACCTCGATAACATCGACGTGACTGACGGGTTTGAAGAACATTGTCCGAGTAGCTGGATCGCATTTCGTGCATTCATTGCTTATGTTATCACCAAAGTGGTTGACCACTCAGGACTGTTTGGAATTTCTAAACTGAATAACATTATTCCGTTGCCACTTGTATATTTATTCACCATTATTTCATATTCCCACAAACAACATGATTCCACTTAACTACTTCATTTGGAAATTACTGTTCTGAAAAATATATTTTCCTGCAAATCGAAGAAAGGGAAGTTTTCCGTGAGTGTAGTGATTGCTGGACACTAAGAAGTAACTGTTGGGAAATGGCTATAATGTAACCAGTTAGGCAGGGTTTAATTTTCGCGAACGCAATTTCTGGGCAACGAGCGCAGCCAGTTTCCGAAAAAACTAGCATGAAATGAAATTTCTCATCCTGTCACACAAGATTTATTCTTATTCTGATTAGAAATATTATTTTATCATTTTCAAGGGGTGAATTGGTCTACCCAGCAAAATTTTCCGAGTATCAAGTTTGTTTATCATAACGCTCAGTTTGAGATCTTTTACGCTAGAGTGTCACAATTTGGTGTTCAGAAAGTCATTTGAGATTGCAAACACTACAAATAATCCAACCTTATAAGAATTTTTTTAGGCGTTTCGAAGTGAAGGGCTTGTAGAAAGGCAGGAAAAAACCATCTTTATGTAAAGATATTATAGAGGAAAGAACGTACTATGAATATACTATGCCAAAAACTATTTAATATAGACACTCTGCATCATGATAATAGAAATTATTGTTTAGGTTTTGTTGAGATTGTGATATTTGTTCATACAACTATTTTTATACTTCAACGTCCTGAATGAATTATTCTTCACTGCAATGAGCATATGAGAGATTCCATGTGTGACTTCATGCTACGGGTTTTATTTTTCGTAACTGTGCGATATAAATAATCCATAATATATACATATGTATCCATTATTTTACTGATTATGAAAATAGTGAAAGTTGATAGGTCCAAATTGGAAAAATCTCATAATTGTACTGTAGAAAATAATATATTAAGTAACGAGGAGGATAAGTAGCCTATTACGCACGAGAGTGCACCCAACTAGCCTTATCCTCGAGTTGCGTACTATATTTTTTACTCCCATCATGCTTGTACGGTAATTTTAACTGGTGTAGCACAAATTTCTTCATCATCCTTCATTTTCAATGAGGATGCTGGATGACAGCAAGAAAGTAAAACATCTTCTTGCTGCATGGATATAACTCAATACAATACCAATCCTTGAACTGTTAAACAAATGTCCTAATAATATCATTTTTAATTCAATTTCAAGAAGAATTTGAAACGAAAATTGGCTGCAATCGGTTTCTGCGTAATTGAATCTGGTCATGAGATCAAATTCATTATATTACCTAACGTCTGTCAAATACGTAATTGTGCAAATAGAAAAGAGTATATTACGCAACGAGGAAGATAAGTGCCAATTACACGCACAAGCAAACAATTGGCTTTATCCCCAAATCGTGTACTGTACTTTTTTTTACTCTCACCACCCAGACAGCTGTAACGTTATGGCTCACTTGCAATACACGTGTATTGTGAATCAATAGCGGTATTAATATCCCGTAAGAAAGGCCATATTGCCGAATACCGGGTTTCTTTTTTCTGCTTACACGGTAATCCATCTTCAGTCATCTGCAAATGTAAATGCCTTTCCTATTGGGAAAACAATATACTGCTTATAACATTTTTTTTAAATTCAGATTCAGTTGGTGACCATCCCCAAAACTGTCGAAGTATAAATGAGTTGAGAAATTTGAATCTTATGAAATCTCACTTGGCAAATACTACGAAAGTCATTGAGTTATGTTCGATTGATGACAATGCATGATACTTCTTAAATGGCATTTCTGCATGTGTTTTAGTGATGCAAGTCCCATAATCGACTTTAAACTATTGGTATTGGCAGTAGGGAATGTAATCCCGGACCGGGATTAGTGTTTCGGGATTTCGGGTCCAAAATTTTTCGATCCCGGGATCCCGGGATTGATCCACTTGAAAAACTGTTAAAACTTCATATGATGAATTTGGTTTTGATCAAAACATAAATAAAATCAAATAATAATCCATATATAAATGAAAAATAAAATTTGAAACTTAATAAAATTGAATACAAATTTCTGGTTTGCTGAAGAAGATAGTTAACAAAGAATCTAGATATTTTCTTGGTGTACTTTATATTCAGTCCTGGTTCTGGAAGCAACTCCTCAGGAATAAAAGCGTATCCAGAGAATCATCACTCAATCTGCTCCTTACTTCAGTGCACAATGTACCAGCGGCAGAAAATGCTCTTTCTGATTCGACACTAGTTGATCGAATTTTTGAGATTGAATGCTGTCAAGAGATTCGCCCCCAAATTTCCTCCATTCTCATAAAGATTCGTTTCTCTTTTAATCATATTGACTGAACTGATGCCAACGGGCCAATCTCTTTCATTTCGCAGCTGGTTGTTTCTCTCCAATTCCTCCTCTAATCTTTCTTTCAATGATTTAGGGGAAATCGGAGAAACAATATACTTTTTTCAGATCCCGAAAATCCCGGGATTGACTTTTCAAAATCCCGAACGACTTTTTATTCCGGGATTACATTCCCTAATTGGCAGGCACACTTGCAGACCGGTTTTGGGCTTGTTGGTCTCTCGTCAGCAAACTATTCTTACACTAGAAAAATCAAATAGCAGTTAGCGTACGATGATTGTATTTTGAATAGAATGTTCATGTTGAAAAGTCTAGTTGTTCAGTTAACAAAATTGATTCAATTTGAAAAATGACTTTATGTTAAAATGAATCAATTCAGTTGAAAATATTTTAGGACATAATTTTCACGAATACCACTCGATCTGAAAATTTTACCTTCTTTTTAAACTCAAACTACATTATTTTCGAGCAACTAGCATAGATAAAACTTCTTATGGTTTCAACAAGCTGGTTGCTCTCATGGCTAAATAAAGTGTTCTCTAAAAACCAGGGTGGGGCAAAATCTGATTTTTATTAAAAAAATTAAAGACCATTGATTTTTTTTAAATCACGATTTATTTGATTTTTTAAATTTGAATATAAAATTTGAACATTTTGATTCTTTGAAATTATTGTTAATTATTTCAATGTATAAGTCTAAGAATTATAATGAAATTTGCGGCTCAAAAACTTCTATCGCGATTTGTTTTCCTCCTGTCCTATACACTCGCTATACAGTGCCGAGTGAGGCAAGAACACGAACGCGTTTGTTGGTTTTTTGCAAGAATATTCCTGTCGAGGCTTGATTTCCTTCTCAATGACGTTGCCCAACAATTTCACGCAGTTCGCCAGTTAGGTTGGTTAAGTGAAGTGAAGTGAAAACATATAAATAAAAATAAAGTAAAATGAGTGGAAGAAAAGAGGACCCAATATGACAGTTCTAGAATTTGGAATTATGTACTTCTTTTTTGTTGTTTTTGCTAAAAGCAGATACTTCTTTTGATCTTTTTGAAAACTTTTATATTATGTTGTTATCTGGTTTTGAATAAAAAAGAGAAAAATTAATTTAAATCATGATTTTAATTTTAAAAATCAAGCGATTTCAATCATGATTTTAATCGTGATTTTAATCAGCCAAACCCTGCTAAAAACTAAAATTTGATTATAATTTTATTTTAATTTAATAAGAAATTTATTTTTGGGGGACTTGTGGTATTACCTTGGATGAAAACAGACGGGGTTCAAGACATCACCTCCGTCGTTGACCCGTCTCGTCGCGATCGCCTTCATTCATAACGTCCCAAAAACAATTAATAAAATCAAGGCGGCTCAACCCGTCTGAGAACACCTAATATTTCAGAATGGCCAGGGGGTGCGTTCGGTTACGAGGCGCCTGCTTAATCTGCGCGCATCGCGGCTGTTATGAATCACGATGGGCCTGTCAACAGTGATAAAGGCCCCTGTAATTTGACGGATCCACCGACCGAATCGACCTATAAACCAAGACGCGATTAACTTCGGTGGATCGGTTGCTGCTCCATTAGTCGAGTGATTCTTGTGTTATTTTTTATCGACAGATCACGCACGTATTTGCTGAATTTTCTGAAAATCATTAAAATCTTATTTGCTGTAGGATCATTGACAATATTATTGAAATACGCCACCTAGAGCGCGATTTCAGTTGTCAAGATTGCACCAATGAATACATTGGCCAGAGCCGACGAGCTATATAGTGTAATTGGTGACAAAGGACCTATCCCTTGCATCCCGCTTCCCAATTTGTTGTTGAGAAATTAATCAGAATAATTAGTAGTTAACAGAAGTCCATATCGTACCTTTAACACTTCGTAGGTAGTTTTTGCGCTACCTTAGACTACCTAAGACTTGAGTAAGCTATTAACATACCGTTAATAGCTTACTCAAGTCTTAGGATTCAGTATTAGTTTTCTCCTGAAAATGCAAACCTTGTTAGCAGAACGCACGTCCATTGCAAATGATATCAGTTTGGTGTTAGGATAAATACAAAAAGTTTCAACTTTAACACTAAAGGTGACAATATCATCGTTTACACCTATCATATTTGTTTTTTTTCTGTCATGCATTCCAATTGCATATAAAACTTCGCAGGTAGTTTTTGCACTACCTCAGATTGTGAAGTATGTAAATAGCTAACCCCAATCTTTGGATCTAGTATCAGTTTTCTTCTCCTGAAGATACTAACCTTGTTAGCAGAACGCACGTCCGTTGCAAATAATATCACTTTGGTGTTAGGATAAATACAAAAAGTTTTAATTTTGACACTCAAGGTGACAATCTCATCGTTTACACCTATCTTATTCATTTATCTTTTTCTTTCATGCATTCCAAATTGCTTCTCTCTACTTTCTGATTTATAGTTTTGATCCGGGATCACCAATTGGCCAAATACTATCGGAAATATAGCTGTTTCATTAAATTTTTCGAATACCACAAATTTTACATATACAATACACAATCAACATTTCTGTTAGTTCCAAACCATACTCTGAAGGCAAATCCTAATGCTTTCTCGATTGACAAAGATATTTCTCAATATATGCAGTTCTCACTTATTTGATTTATGATTTATCATATCATTTTTTTATTTTGATTCTTCACCACATGACTAGCTGTTGAATTTGGATCCACGATACATCTCTACAAGTAGTTAATTCAGTGAGTCTCAAAGACTAAATACTTACACAAATACATTTTTCATGGTATACTACATTTTTTTCTACACCCGTAGTATAATAATACACGTATATACCCATAATCCGTTTCATAACGTTATCCATTATGAAATGAATTAAAAATCCCTATCATAATGAGCTCATTATGATACAGATTTTCAATCAATTGGAAATCCAATTCAGTGGGTGGAGGCTACATTGAAAATTCGGGGTCAGAATAAAAGCAGCATTTCCAATACAATATTGAACACTATCGAGACTAGCAATAATGAAATAAATGTCGATATTCCTTCCACTTCTAGATCACAATACAAATATGAATATAATATTCATAGTTCTCTATCATTTATTGGATGTAGAACAAATAGCGCATGCAACTCCCATGTAATGTTTATTAATACACTCACATAAACCATACATTACTCACCTTCGGCTCGTTTCGTATCCCGGTTAGTGATTAACCATCATCACATGATCGTTGCATAATATACTATTATTTACTACTAATACATAATATAAGTATTTATAATAATGGTTTCTGCAGTATAATGCCATTATTATTCCCTCAGGAAATAATGTCGGGGGATTAATAGTACCTAATAATCTTCAGTGCCTCTTGTAGTCCTATAACAAAATTTATCGAATTGAATATTACCATGGAAACAATATAACCAAAGTCAAAGTGTCAGTGTCAAACGAGTAGGTAGTGTTTGTGTATTTGTAAAGAGATGGATTAAACTGAAGAATCATTCATTTATAATGAATGAATAAGTAAATGAAGTAAATTAAGTGGAGAATACTACTACAATGACTATTATTCTCTCGGGATATTACTCCTTCGAATATAATTGCTATCATTATTGACTCTTGGTATAATCTAATATTATTTTTCGATTACAATATTCAAGATTCAAATTTGTATTGTCAAGACTACCACTTGCTTTTCTTCAGGAAAAAGTGGAATTGAATTCCAGTCTTCCCCACATGAAATTGGTAAAAATGAAAGAACATAGCACCAGAAACCACAAATTTCAGGAAGAGTCTTAATATTTTTCAGCAATCAATTCATATAAACAAAATATGAATTACGAGTTATATAAAACAAATGCCAGTTTGTGTTTTCATGATAACTGTGAACTTTGAGACCTGTCGAACCTCTTTTGCTCATGGATATTTTTACAAAATAACAAATAAACTTTGGAACTCCTTGGCGAGAAAGGTTTTTCCTGAGGTTACAAACTTCAAGAATTCATTCACTCATTCGTTCGTATCTCCTGTCCCTTGATTTTTGTGTGAATCTGTATATAACAAAAAAAAACTCTACCTTCCTGCTGAACAGAATATGACACTCTTGAAGCTGATGCCTCCAGTGCAAGTTTTTTTATTCGATTACAAGAATTTGTTAAGCTTTCTTTGGCAATGGGCTGATAAGCCTTCTCGCTTGTCTAAAACCTGGTTCTCTTTTCCAGAGTTAACTTGATTGAATCTAAGGTCTCTAAGGACAGATAAGAGGGAGTGAGTGAGAAAAAAATTTATTCGAAACAGCTTCTCATACAGCATAAGGGTTGGATATATGATGACCTGTTCAGAAATATTTAATTTAATATGTAACTCTGTTTGCAGACAAGGGCGCCCATATAAACATTTTCAGGAATGTGGTGGCGGGCCATAAGCATTTAAGCCTACGCCTCAGTGGTATACTTCTCATTCAAATCAGTATAATTTACCGGAATGATTTCCTTATGTGAATCGGTTTAACAAAGTTCAAACACAACTGGATTTCAACCCCGACTGTTGATTTCATGAAGTTTCATTTCAATAAATGGTATCTTTTACATTAAAACGCCAATGTTGATGAATAATATTTCACGAAATTCAAACTATTTGTAATGAGTGTGTTGATACAAAAACCGGTTACATACGTTCAACCTTCGTCTACATGATGGGTTATGTCTTTGGAATCACTATTTCTACTTGTGGAACAAAAGTTTCAGACCCATCGGAATCATTCGAACACGAAAAAGTTCAATTGACACATTTTTCTTCGGGTTTGAGGCCGTCGTTCTTTGGAATTCCTTCCTGACGTTTCGCTAGCGCGAGTGGCTAGCTTCTTCAGAGGCTCACTCATCTTGACTTTTATTCCGATGACTGTCATCGGTCATCGGTCATCATAGTCGTCGAAATAGAAGTCAAGATGAGTGAGCCTCTGAAGAAGCTAGCCACTCGCGCTAGCGAAACGTCAAGATGAAATTCCAAAGGACGACGGCCTTCAAACCACAAGGAAAGTAGTGTCACTGAAAACCTCGGCCGCGAAAGCCTCAACCATTTTGTTAATTGATACATTTTCAGCGTTTCGAGTATATTTCTGTGACCCGAAAGAAACGTAAAAGGCGCCAGATTCTGGACCATCCATCAAGCGGACCCGGTACGTGAACCCTCAGTAGATAAGACATCAAAGAGTACACGCAGTGACACGAAAAGTATTTTTTGTGTAAGCGCCTATTTGTTCCATATAATCACGTCCACATACGCCACAGGCAGTCACAGTTGGCCGGTTTATTTCTTCTTCTTCGGTGTTTATTTCTCGGTGGTCCATCCTGGAATGTCGACGGTCTTCAGTTCTTTGATCCCTCGTTAGCCGCCGCGGAGTACCCTCGTTTCTACTATTAACACATATGTAATTATGTACATGATCCGAGATGTTCGTTTTGCCGCGGGCGAACCCTTTTTCGATGTTATATATTTTCGGACGTGCAAATAAATGGGAGGAGGACTTTGATTTTGGGACGCCGACGTGAGGAAGTCGATCGAATTCTTGGGTTGGCGGAAGGTTACTTCGAAGGGCAAATCAGTCGTTTCATTTGAAGATATGAATCTTCAGAAAATGATCAGTACATTGGCCTCTGTATGAAGAAGATGACAACACTCGTAGAATCAATTGAAAACATTTCTACAAATAGTGTTGGTTGGATAACCACTTTAAGATTGATGACATTGATATGATAAATGAAACAATTCTTCATTAGGTATACCGATCATCCAAAGATGAATTAGGAAAGCTTGATGGGATTGAAAGTATTGAGATTCCATCCCTGAAGTGAGACCCCATTTCATCTTCTCACAAGCGAAATTGCATGCTATGAAACTTTTCAGGAATACCTTGAAATCTATATTTCATCACAGAACCAAGCAGTTTCAAAAATATTGACCTCTGATTGAAGATGACAACACTCGTACAATCAATTGAAAATCTTTTCACAAATAGTGTTGGTTGGATTACCACTGTAAGATTGACGACATTGATAAAATAAATGAAACAATTGTTCAATAAGTATACTGATCATTCAAAGATGAATTAGGAAATTTTGATGGGATTGAAAGTATTGAGATTTTATCCTTGAAGTAAGACACAGTCTCATATTCTCACAAGCAAAATTGCATACTATGAAAAATTCTCAGGAATACCTTGAAATCTATATTTCATCATAGAACCAAGCAGTTTCAAAAATATTCACCTCTGTATTGAAGATGACAACACTCGTACAATCAATTGAAAATCTTTTCACAAATAGTGTTGGTTGGATTACCACTTTACGACTGATGACATTGATGAAATAAATGAAACAATTCTTCAAGAGGTATACTGATCATTCAAGGATGAATTAGGAGAAGTTTGATGGAATTGAAAGTATTGGGATTTCATCCTTGAAGTGAGACCCAATCTCATATTCTCACAAGCAAAATTGCATGCTGTGAAAATTTTCAGGAATATCTTGAAATATATATTTCATCACAGAACAAAGCAGTTTCAAAAATATTAAGATCTGTATTGAAGATGACAACACTCGTACAATCAATTGAAAATCTTTTCACAAATAGTGTTGGTTGGATTACCACTGTAAGATTGACGACATTGATAAAATAAATGAAACAATTGTTCAATAAGTATACTGATCATTCAAAGATGAATTAGGAAATTTTGATGGGATTGAAAGTATTGAGATTTTATCCTTGAAGTGAGACACAGTCTCATATTCTCACAAGCAAAATTGCATGCTGTGAAAATTTTCAGGAATATCTTGAAATATATATTTCATCACAGAACAAAGCAGTTTCAAAAATATTAAGATCTGTATTGAAGATGACAACACTCGTACAATCAATTGAAAATCTTTTCACAAATAGTGTTGGTTGGATTACCACTGTAAGATTGACGACATTGATAAAATAAATGAAACAATTGTTCAATAAGTATACTGATCATTCAAAGATGAATTAAGAAATTTTGATGGGATTGAAAGTATTGAGATTTTATCCTTGAAGTGAGACACAGTCTCATATTCTCACAAGCAAAATTGCATACTATGAAAAATTCTCAGGAATACCTTGAAATCTATATTTCATCATAGAACCAAGCAGTTTCAAAAATATTTACCTCTGTATTGAAGATGACAACACTCGTACAATCAATTGAAAATCTTTTCACAAATAGTGTTGGTTGGATTACCACCTTACGACTGATGACATTGATAAAATAAATGAAACAATTCTTCAATAGGTATTCTGATCATTCAAAGATGAATTGGAAGAAGTCTGATGGAATTGAAAGTATTGGCATTTCATCCTTGAAGTGAGACCCAATCTCATATTCTCACAAACAAAATTGCATGCTGTGAAAATTTTCAGGAATATCTTGAAATCTATATTTCATCACAGAACAAAGCAGTTTCAAAAATATTAAGATCTGTATTGAATATTACAACACTCGTACAATCAATTGAGAATATTTTTAAAAATAGTGTTGGTTGGATTACCACTTTAAGATTGACGACATTGATAAAATGAAAGGAACAATTGTTCAATAGGTATACTGATCATTCAAATATGAATTAGGGAATTTTGATGGGATTGAAAGTATTGGGATTTCATCCTTGAAGTGAGACCCAATCTCATCTTTTCACAAGCAAAATTGCATACTATGAAAATTTCCAGGAATACCTTGAAATCTATATTTCATCATAGAACCAAGCAGTTTCAAAAATATTAACATCTGTATTGAAGATGACAACACTCGTAGAGTCAATTGAAAATCTTTTCACAAATAGTGTTGGTTGGATTACCACTTTACGACTGATGACATTGATAAAATAAATGAAACAATTCTTCAATAGGTATTCTGATCATTCAAAAATGAATTAGAAGAAGTTTGATGGAATTGAAAGTATTGGCATTTCATCCTTGAAGTGAGACCCAATCTCGTATTCTCACAAGCAAAATTGCATGCTATGAAACTTTTCAGGAATACCTTGAAATCTATATTTCATCACAGAACAAAGCAGTTTCAAAAATATTAAGATCTGTATTGGAGCTGACAACACTCGTACAATCAATTGAAAATCTTTTCACAAATGGTGTTGGTTGGATTACCACTTTAAGATTGACGACATTGATATGATAAATGAAACAATTCTTCATTAGGTATACCGATCATCCAAAGATGAATTAGGAAAGCTTGATGGGATTGAAAGTATTGAGATTCCATCCCTGAAGTGAGACCCCATTTCATCTTCTCACAAGCGAAATTGCATGCTATGAAACTTTTCAGGAATACCTTGAAATCTATATTTCATCACAGAACCAAGCGGTTCAAAAAAATCTGAAGTAACACCCAAGAGACTCAATTGACTCTTGTCTACAATCACTTAGTTGATTGAAATTCCATAGATTCTTGGTGAGAATTCAATTTTCCTATTTTATAGGGAATGTATGACATATTTTCACTAAGAGAAATTATTCACTCACAACCCAAGTGAAGCAAGGATAAAGTTGGCATACTCTGTCCTGCAAAATGCTCAAATGTTCTGAAAGGGTAAAACTAGTTGTAACTACCATAAAAAACCTTGCTTGCTCTTCATGAAACTGGCTAACTCAATCTGAACTCATGTTCATCAAGTATTCAAAGAGAAATAAACCCTTTCATCCTCTACTAATCGCCCCATTTTCAGGAGATGTACATCAGATAAATGAGTACAATTACTCTCAATCAAATAAAAATTGTAAATTTACGATAGATTCACAATCATTAACATATATATGATAAATATTAAAACACGATAGCATAACAATACTCAACTCGCTTCTTCAGAATTCTGAATGAGACTGAGCAGAATAAAAACGTATTGATTTCAAGATGGATTGGGAGCTTACAATAGGTGCAAGGGAGTTCATAATTCAACTGTCGCAGCTTATCCCATTCCTTGTCCAAGAATTCATGGCATGAAAATCTGAAACCTTTCATTCAGTAGTGGAAATCTATTTTCAATCAGCTCTCTGAAAGTTCCTTTACTCTGACTCCAAGTAGGGATAGGTGGCAACAAGGCTTAAACCTTATTAATAAAAAAAGGATAAAGATGAGATGAACAGATATCGAATAAGAAAGAATTCAGTTCGCAAACAATTTTTAACGATGGAGGTAGCGGTGAAACGGCAGAACATTCGCTTTGCGGGTGAAAAGATCTGTTTTGAAAAAAGGCCAAATTTTTACAATGATATCTAACATCGAAGAAACTGATTATCTTTACTAGAGTAGCCTCAGAAAACAGGAAGCAGATCCGCCAAATACTCATATGAGGAAGATAATATGTTCGGTTCATAAACAAGTTTGCGTTTTGCCAATGAAGTAAGCATCCTTAGGGAAAGGTTTTTAATCAAACGATTCAGATGAATGAATTTTTATGACAAGAGAGGATGCTACAAAAATCATTTCGGATCAGAAGAGATTGATTTTGAACTGTGTGTGGTTAGGGTTATCGATTTCATTGCCAGGAAATCGGTAGTTAAGAAAGTATTTGTATTTATATTACTGTAGAATTATGATAATTATCTAAACAAGATCGATAGGGTAGACCTTAAGCTCCCAGACCAATAAATTACCTATCGTGTGGATGAAAGCGGTAACCGAAATTATAAAGTATATGTTTCTTCCTAAACATCAAATGAAATACCGCATCATTCTGATGAAATAAGGATAGTATTCTACACTACTAACATGCTAGAATCCAGCATCAACTCCAAATATATAAAAACAAAAGAAAGAACATACTGATCACAATTTACTTGTTCGATTGTATTAGTATTGATTGTAGTGTTCCGAACTTTCAACTGGAAATCTGATGGCATATAGGTATCTACAAGATTACGAATAATTGATAGATATCAATACTACTTCACGTTTGTTCCTTCTACTTTGAATTCAGTTAGTCACCAATAATACCATTTTTTATTTATTTTTATATTCCCTAGCTTCGAGGAGTTATGATTTGACATTCAAAATAGAATATTACTGTTTTCCTGGGTGTTCCACCAGATTCGCATCTTCGATCTCCATTTCAACTCGCTCATATTCATCGAACAGGAAAACAATTCCGACAAATGAATTATTTGAAGAAAAATTTTCTCATGAGCATATATAGAATAGAATAGTTTATTTGATCATGTTATGTATAAAATGCCTTTATGATAGGTCAAAAAATTGAAATGAGTTTTGCAGAACAATAAACAATAATAGATAGTTGAGTAAGGACATTAACAGTTCAATTCATCAATATCATTCATGAACAATTGCTACGATACATTGAGAGGTAGGTATAATACAGTTTATTGCTCAATAGCAACTCTATGAAGCAAACAATGGGAAAAGAATAGAAATATATTCTATCATAATCCGTCGTAAGCTGCACATTAGATAAATATATTTCACAATTGAAGTAAGAAAGTTAATAGTTTGCGAACTCTCACGTATAAACGATATGAGATTAGGACTTTTGATGCAAAAGTTGAAACTTTTTCTAGCATCTTCAGGAGAGAAAAATTGTTACAGTATCAATTTCCTTCTGACGATGCCAACCTTGTCAGCGGAACGCGCGTCGTGTGCAAACATATCAGTTTGGTGTTGGGGTAATTGATCTCTAGGAAAAGTTTCAACTCTCACGTGTTACTTGAATGAATCATCTACAGTTGATTAGGCAGTTCAATTTATCATTGATAATTGATAGATGCTACATATTAAGGTAATTATAAGTTTATCGGGCACCAAGCGATAAAAAAAAAATTTTTGCGGGAACTTACGTATTTCGACCTCCTGAACAAAAAACTTAAATCAAAAATTTGGCGCTCTCCAATAGTTTTCAAGATACAGGGCTTTTTTTGGGTCAAAAATGGGATTTTTGAATACACGTTCCTGCATCAAAATTACACTTGAAATTCATCCTTCTTTTTTATCAGCACAATGTACACATCCCTAATTATCCGTTCCACACTGTTTTTCATTCAAAAACCACTAGTTTTATAACAAAAAAATGCACTTTTCCTCAACAACAACAGAAACATTGAAAATTCGGCATGTCACTGCAAAACGTTTAGCGTATTTTTTTTATGAGGGGTTGGTACCTTGGAAAACCAGATCACACTATTCAAATCTTTATTCAAAGTGCATACTGCATCACACCTCGGGCATTGAATTGTCTAGAGAAATATTCCTATTGTTGTAAGGTAATTAACTAATGCCCTCTTATTATGCACTAAGGCTGTATATTCGAATAAATTAATCATTTTAATTATTTACGTAAAAACTTCAAAATGAAGGAAAATTAATAGGCGATATTTCAAATTTGAATAGTGTGCTCTGGTCTTCCAAGGTACCAACCCCTCATAAAAAAAATACACTAAACATTTAGCAGTGACATGCCGAATTTTCAATGTTTTTGTTGTTGTTGAGGAAAAGTGAATTTTTTTGTTATAAAACTAGTGTTTCCGAATGAAAAAAAGTGTGGAACGGATAATTAGGGATGTGTACATTGTGCTGATGAAAAAGAAGGATGAATTCCAAGTGTGATTTTGATGCAGGAACGTGTATTCAAAAATCCCATTTTTGACCCAAAAAATGCCCTGTATCTTGAAAACTATTGGAGAGCGCCAAATTTTTGATTTAAGTTTTTTGTTCAGGAGGTCGAAATACGTAAGTTCCCGCAAAAATTTTTTTTTTATCGCTTGGTGCCCGATAAACTTATAATTACCCATATTAATTGTTTCTTGATTATTGAAGCTGCATGAATTCACTTTAATTGTACCTGTTTCGTTTGTACATTTCATTTATAACATATTTATATCGGCGCCGTGGCTTAGTTGGTTAAAGCGCCTGTCTAGTAAACAGGAGATCACGAGTTCGAATCTCGTCGGGGCCTAGTTCACTTTTTTTTATTCGCTTCCTACAGCAGGTAGCTGTCTATAACTTTTACCGGAGAATATATTCCCACCAAGTTTTATCGATGTAAATATGTGCCAACCATCAATTTTCGAAATTTTCTCAGCAGAAGACTTGAATGCAAGATAAGGGATTTCATCAAAAAATATTATTTCGTAAAGCGTTTGCCTGAAAGCAAAATTTGGAAAATTATATAAGTGCACGCTTTTTGATCAATTGAGCTTAGTGTAGAAGGATTTCCGACATTGAAGAAAAACTGATCCTGAGCGAGAGAGACTTATGTAAACCGCTAACGATTCATTTCCGTAAGCTGGTGTGAGGTTATATTTGTCCAAGCGGTTGGAGGTTTTTTAAAGACACTGTGTTCGTGAACACATCAACAAAACAAGCTAACTCTGATATAGGTACCATCTCAATATCGAATGAACAGAATATATATTGGTACTTCCATCAGTTTATACCATCGCATCATCTGAACCATGGTTGCATTCGATAATAATTGCTAATTACAACTGTACAATGAGGACTGAACATTACAATGGGCGGAAACGGGCATATTCTCCTAATGCGAAGAATGAAAAATGGACTTCCTGATTTTTTTTTATATGCACATTCACATGAAAGGGAAGCCCTGTAATGTGTAAAGAACACCGCGTGAATCAAGGGACAGGAAATACGAATTAACATTTACTTTGAATTTCTGAAGTTTGTAAGCCTCAGGAAAAACCTCTTTTGGCAAGGAGTTCCAAAGCTCAGCTGTTCTATCGACAAAAGATCCCTGAGCAAGAAAGGTTCGACAGGTTTTCAAATTCACTCGTCGAGTCATCCGTGTAGATATTGCCAAGGGGGGAACGATTGATAACAATTCGGAAGAGCATCGACCGTGAAAGTATCTATAGAAGAGAGACAAAGTCTCCGACCCTTCTACGATGTTCCAATGAAGTGAGCGAGTCTGTGAGCGAAGGATACCAACAAGACGAATTGCCTTTCTTTGAATAGTATCGAGAATCCCTAATGAATGTTTTGGTGCCGAACTCCTCACATGAGAACTGTATTACATGACAGGTCGTATCTGAGCCTTGTAGATTAATAGAAGCTGACGAGAAGTGAAGTATTTCTTCGCACGAAATAGAAATCCAAGTATCTGGGAAACACTTTTAGCGATCGATCTCACATGGTTTTCCCATGAGAGATTATCACTGATCGTAATTCCTAGCATCGAGATACGTGATAGTGTAGGAACAGTAACTCCTGACATCTGAATATTTGATAATGATAGATCGGCTTTCAGGAGAGAATATCTTGGATAATGAGGGACTTGAGTTTTATTCGATTGTTGATTATAAATGATCAGAGTTTTGCTTCAGATGCATATGATCCCCAATTAAATCCTGATTTAATAAAGTTTCGATATGGAATTTCTGTATCGAATCTCTCGCGAGTTCAAGAAAATTCATGAATTGGAAAATAATTCAAGTTCAAGGGAGATTATTAGCGACAATAGAACACAAACAATATTTACCGACGACTTGCGGTTGACGAATGATCTCTTGCGTGTTGGTTATCCAGTTTGGAGTTAATTGTATCTAGTCGCAATCATTATGATCTGGTTTATACACAAAGAAACGCGATGCTTCGAAATACTGTGGCGGAGGCCAGGTATGTCAGCAAAGACGTGAAGATCTTCGTCTCATCGTGTGTGGTGGTGTGCTTGTCTCCTCTTGAAACCGACTAGTACATAACAGACATTCTCCGGATATTGCTCAATTGTTTCATATGTTTTTACGCGACTCCTATAGGCAGGATTGAAATCCGAGGATACCTAAGGATATACGGGGTGGCCGAATGAAATATGTTTTCATCAACATAATGTTATGACAAAATAGTCATTTTGTGGACTTTTCACCTATTTGAAATTCTTGACGGTATATGGAATATGACAGGTGACAATGGTTTGTTGAATTCCATTATAACAGATGAGAAAATATGGAACAAAATCGAAATAGTTCATTTCGTCAGTAGTCGAGAAAATAGGCTTTTTCGGTGTGGGCGCAACAAGTTCGACTGCCCCCCCTACGGAAAGTCGTGCAATCACGGAAATAGCTATTTATGATATGAGTGTTTGAAGTAAAGGCTTGGTTCCGCTTGTGCAGCGGACGCATGCAGCCACTGCTTGCAGCCGCTGCTGCGTTTGGCTGCTTAGTAGGAAGTGGTTCACCTTGTGCAGTGGAAACGCAAGACGCAAGCGTTTTTAAAAACTCGGGCAGACTCGGGCTAGTCTAGTCAGTTCATTTTGAGCTTTCATGATGAAATGATTAATCGTGGTGCATTATTAGCAGGGTGGGGCAAAATCTGATTTTTATTAAAAAATTCAAAAATCATTGTTTTTTTTAATCACGATTTATTTGATTTTCTTGATTTTTTAAATTTGAATATAAAATTTGAACATTTTGGTTCTTTGAAATTATTGTTGATTATTTTAATATATAAGTCTAAAAATTTCAATACAATTTGCAGCTCAAAAACTTGTGACAACGAATTTGTCGCGCTTCTTGCAAGAAAATTCTTGTCGCGATTTGTTTTCCTTCTGTCCTATACACTCGCTATACAGTGCCGAGTGAGGCACGAACACGAACGCGTTTTTTGTGCCTTTTGCAAGAATATTCCTGTCGAGGCTTGTTTTCCTTCTCAACCTATAAATTAACGTTGCCCCACAATTTCACGCCTTTCGCCAGTTGTATATTAGAAACAGATCAGGCATAGCAAAAGGAGGAAAACTCGTGTTTTTGTTTGAATTGTATAACGCAAATGAATAGACTGAAAATATACAGTAATAAAATTCAGTTGTTACGTTTAGTTTGAGAATTTGGAATTATGTACTTCTTTTTTGTTGTTTTTGCTTAAAGCAAATAATTCTTTTGATCTTCGAGAAAACTTTTATATCATGTAGTTGTCTAGTTCTGAATAAAAAAACAAAAATGACTTGTAGAACCAATGCCATAAGGACGCACGAATATCAGTCCCTGCGACCGCTGCAGCAGCGGCTGCAAGCAGTGGCTGCATGCCTTAAGATGAGGATTGACGAAGCCGAGCGACCACAACGCCCGGAGAAAGTTAAGAGTCGGGGAAGACGAAAGAAAAAGGGGAAGGAGAATCGAAAGCAAAAGGGAAGGGGACGAGAGACGAGGGGGAGAGGAAGGGGAAAAGAAAAGAGAAAAGAAAAAGAAGAAGAAAAAAAAAAGGAAGCAGAAAAAGAAAAGAAAAGGGAAAAAGAGAAGAAAGAGAGAGAGGGGAAAGAGAAAGGAGGAAGGGAGAAGGGAGAAGGAAAAGGAAGAGAGGGGGGTAGGAGGGGGGGGGAAGGGGGTTAGAAGATTAAAAAAAATATTAAGAGTGGTGGAAAAAAAAAAATATAAATCTTAAAAATGATTTTTCGTGTTTTTATAGAGATAGAAGGAGAACAGTAAGAAGAGAGGGAGGATAGGAGGGAAAGAAAAGGGAGAGAGAGGGACGACGACGGGACGGGGGCGGGGAGGAAAAAAGAAAAGGTAGAAGTTATTTTGGTGGTGGGGGGGGGTGGGCACTCCGCTCTCCCCGAGCGCGGGGGGGGGGGGGAGGGTTTTTATGGTTCGTTTTGGGGGGGGGGGGAGGAGGAAAGAGAGGGGAGGAAGAGGGGGAGGAGAGATTATAATATAGGTGTTATAAAAATAGGATTAAAATAATTATTAATATCATAGATATAAATGAATATGAATGAAAAAAAAATTAAAAAAAAAATTAACTTAAAGTAAACCGACAGAAAAAGAAAATTAGGAGTTTGTTAGGAATGGATAAATGAGGAGGAATGAAGGAAGGAAGAAGGAATTAATAAAAACAAATTGGAAATGAGGGGTTGGGGGGGGGGGGGTAGGATTCAGAAAATAAAAAGAAAAAAAAAAGGGGGTGGGAGGGTGTTATAAAGTTTAAAAAAAAATAAAAAAGAAATAAAAAGAATATGAAAAAAAATAAAAAAAAAAAAATATAAAAAAAAATTTAAAAAAAATTTAAAAAAGAAAAGTAGTAAAAAGGGAGAAAGAGAAAAAAAGGAGGAAAAAAAGGAGAAGAAAAAAGAAAAGAGAAAAGAAACAGGAAACAATAGACGAGAAGAGAAAAGGGAAACGGGAGGCGAAAAGAGGGAAAAAAAGAAAAGAAAAGAGGGAGGGGAAAGGGGAAAAAAAAATAAAAAGAAGGATTGGAAAAAAGGAAAAGAAAAAAGGAGAGGGTAAAGATTTTAAAAAAAAAAAGGAAAAGGGGTATTTTCTAACGGCTTTACTATATTAAAGAAAAAGATTTTATTTTTAGGAGAAAATTGAGAGGGTTTTTGATAATATTTTTTTTTTTTTATTTTCTTTATATTTCAAAATATCTGATACATTGTCGGGGGAAGATGGTGGGGAATTTTTGGGAGTATGAAAAGAGAAGATATAAAAGAGTATATTAGTAGAATAGAAGGAAAAATATAATTTTTTGTAAGAAGGGAAGATAAGGGGGTGGGAAGAGGGTAAGGGGATGTTTTGTGGGGGGGTGGGGGGTAGAGTCTCACAATTATAATATAAAATGAGATGAGAAAAAGAGGAGTGGAAGAGAAGAAAATAATAGAGAGAAAAAAAAAAAAAACAAAAAAGAAGTAGAGAATAAAAAGAAAAAGAATTTGAAAAAAAATCAAAGAAAATGTGGATACATAGATGAGGAAAAAAAATTAAAAAAATTAGGATTTTTTTTAGAAGGGCAACCCCGGGGGGGGGGGGGGGGGGGGTTTTATTATAGAGAGAAAAGAAGGGGGAGGGGGGCGAGGGGTTTTAAGGGTTTTTAAAAAACTCAAAAACTCTTTTAAAAGAAAATTTTGTGAGGTTTTTTTGAAGTTTTGGGTTTAATGATTTTTAAAATTAATAAAATAGGTTTTAATGTATAAAATATATAAAGAACATTCAGAGAAAAAAAAAAAAAAGATTTTTATACTAATCATAAAAAACGGGTAAAAGGGGTTTTGGTTTTTTTGTTTTTTTTAATTAGAATAAGGAGGGGTATGGGGGGGGGGGGGAATAGTAACAAAAAAAATAAAAAAAATTATAATAATAAAGTTATGGAAAGAAATAAAAAACAAAAAAAAGAAGAAGGACTACTCGACCTATTTTAACTAAGGAAAGAGGGGTCGTCGGACCCACGGGGGGGGGGGGGGGAAAAAAAGAAAAAAGTGAGAAGTAATAAATTTTCATTTTAAAAAGAAAAAGTCGAGGTTGTTGTTTTATTTTTAAATTTTTTTTTTTATATTCAACAACAGTAATGTTTTGTTTTTTTTGTTTTTAAAAATTTAATACGAATAAGATCAAAACAACTAAATCAAGTTTAATTATATTATTTTTTTATTATTTTATTGAAGATTATTTTTTTTAAAAAAATTTCCTATCTTTTATGTGAGGAGAACTTTTTTGTCGGTGGTTTTTTCCGAATAGTTAAAAAAGGGGTGAAAAAAAAAAAAAAAAAATTATTAAAAAAAAAAAAGAAAGGGGAAAGGAATTATATATAAAAAATAAAAAAAAAAAAGGAAAGATTACTGATCCCTTATTAACTCCAAAAGGAAAATTGTATTTGTTAGAAAAGTTATAGAAAAACTTCAAAAGATATTGTATCCAATCCACTTCCTGTCGGAAGCACAAAGAAAATTTAAAAACAGTGGAAAAGCAGAAGTTGGCGATTAAAAACTGAACCAATAAATTCGAGAAGCAACAGACGAATCGGAATAATGCCGCCATCTTGAATTTTAGAATAACTGAAAACTCCACCTACGAAATCTACATACCAAGAGTAGAATCGGACAATACTATAAATTACAAGTCATTTGCATTTATTTTTAGATACTTTCAATGTTAGACTATAAAAAACAAATAAGTTCCCAGTTGACATGGATATGGATGATTACTATTTATCACATTCACCAGTGAATAATAAATTTTTTTCACATTAAATGCCACTATATATTATAGTTTCTATTGAAAAAAAGGCCAAAGACAAAAAACTTGAAACACACAATCACGTTTTATATATTATTTGGCTCACCCAATACAATACGAACTACGAATTCCCTTGTTCGACGTGGTCCTCCCTAGCGCCACCTATGAGAAAATAGCCACATGACGTATGGAGCGGTTTTCGGCTAAATTTCACGTGTTTATGGCTGCCATGTTGAATGTTTCTAATAATGCTTGAACGAAATAAAGTTAAGTACAGAAAACTCATTTATTATGGACTTTTTGAAGCCTAAATTTGGCAGGGTGATTCTTCATTAGGTGAATTAGGTGCTGAGAACTTTTGGTTCCATTCTGAAACAAAAACTTGAAAAAATTACAAATGTTTGAAAATCAATATTTTCTTTTGTAGAAATAATTCGAGCCTCAAATTTTGTCATCACCTATTCCAATCCTTTATCTTTCGGTATACCAAATCCCGTTTCAGCCAGTTGTCATTTAAACGAATCGTCTTTTCGTAAAGTTGATGCTGCTCTGAGCATTATTGTCAATCCCCCTCTTAAGGTTTTATTTTGTGAATGAAAAAGTTTGCGACACGAGCGTAGCGTGTTGAGCAATTTTACGAACAAAATAAAACTCACTTACCTTTTAACACAAATATAATACCAAGTTTTTTGTACAACTCTCCGGTTTTCATAAAATAACAGTTGATTTCTTGTCAGTAGACTATTTTCATGTTATCGCATTTGCTTTGAAGTGGCCGTGTCAGGTGACGCCGAATCACCTGGTTACCAAGTATTGTTTACAGCTCACGCATTTCATTCAAGTCACATTCAAAGTTCTTGCTGGTGTTTAATGTCTTGCATGATGGGGAACAATAGTAATGAAGTGTGTGTTCTTGGCGAAATTGAAGAGGCTGCAAAAAAGAGCTTCAATTGATTTGTAACCGAAAAAATCGCCTCAGCAGAACTAAATCGCATATTCTAAAATAGTGTTAAAAATATTTTTAACACGCTTGTTTGTAACATCATCTACTAATACTCTTAGCAACTATTGAAAATGTCACTTTCAATGACCCACCTGAAAACCACAGGTTATTAAGAAATATTCATTTCTCCACTGAAAATATCCAAATATTATCACAAAACTATCGTCATTTACCCCGCTGCTAAGAAAATTTACAAACAGTTTGCGATTTCTAGAGAACTGTCATTAACATATTATTGAAATGTGAATATAATAAGATAAATATGCATATAACTATAGTGTTTGCAGATGAGTATAATGAAAAGTAATTTTTGGGTGGAGATATCTGAGGGTAGTATGTTACTCACTGGTCACAACAGCCGTATTATCATGAACGTCCACATAATAGACCATACCAACGTAGTTATCAGGTTCGTTGTCATCAGATGTCGGAATACTAATAATAATAATAAGCTCATTCAATTGTACATAGATTTTGAAACGAAAATTCGCTGGATTTGGTATTTGGGCCATTGAATGTAGTCATGAGATCAAATTTATCAGGTCAAATGTTACATATCCCATAGTTTAAAAAAAAACAATTCCGGAAGCTGACAAGTGTATTCTAAATGAGCCATTACATAACAGCTGTCAAATACGTAATGCATATTTATAAAACATGTTTTTCATTTTTTTTGTTTTCTTCCTCTTCGTAGTAGATACAAACCTATGTTATTATCTGTAATGAACTCTTTCCACTCCATTTTTCTTCAATAAATTTTTTTTCATTTTTTGATTTCTTTGGATTTTTCATCGAACCATTATCGATTTTCTTGTGGCAAAGTTCACAAAGTATGAATAAAACCTTCAAATAAATACGAAAATCTGAAAGTAATGTGAAATAACTTTGCATCCACTGTTTCAGAAGTAACTCAAAACTAACAGATATCATTACCTATTATAAAAATATATATTAAGTGTAGATGGCTCTGGTTGAAAAACTTAAAATAGTTTATATTTACAAAAAAAGTACCCAGGTGAAAGTTTTCGATATTTCAAAAAAATTTCGCCTTATTCGTAGATTAAATTGTGGATGAAAAAAAAAAGATGACTATTGCATATTGGCTTATAGGTAATACACAATTTTTTATGAGGGACAATTTCCCTCAATGCAGATAATGAAAAAGTGGAAGGCTTAACTGCTTTTACAGAGTTTTAAAGCGATTAATAGCACTAGACCTTCTTAACCGATTAAACTGATCAAATTAAACCTGGATTGCAGAGGTTCGTAGTGCCCTTACAGAAGAGGCCGACATCTGGCATATCAACTGTGCCGTGTATGACTCTGTTCAGGCTCTTTCTGGGAGAGAAGGGGGTGATAGACCCTTCGACCCCTCCAGGAAGCATGAACAGCGCATACACAAGATGGAGGCTAAGATCAAGTCGGCGAGACAACACGCGTCTCGTATCCAATGTGTGATGGACTACTTAGCGGTTCAAAGACCATTTACGCACGCAGTGCGGCAAATCGCTGCAAAACTGCGCAGATCCCATCACACATTGAATCGAGGGGTGCTGCTCACCATCAAGCAGCATTGCCTCGAGAGGATACGAATGCTGGTGACTGCAAAAAAGTCACTAGTGAGGCGGGCGAGGGCTTTCTCAGAGAACAAACAGTTCCGCGAGAAACCCTCACGCCTATTCCAATCGCCTCCGCGTGTTGTGGATAATCCGCCGGCCGCTGATCGGGTGGAATCCTTCTGGAAAAGTATCTACGGGCATCCGCAACCACTCAACCGAGACACTCCAGTCCTGACGCAGTTTGAAGCTTTCTGTAGAAGGCTTCAACAGCCTGAGCCCGAAATACTGCGTCAACCGATAACCACGGATGAAGTTCGGAAAGCTCTTGAGGGTTCGAAGAACTTTGCTGCTCCAGGCCCTGATGGCCTCAATAACTATTGGTGGAAAAAGTTATCGAGCACTCACCACCATTTGGCCAGAATATTCAGTTCTTGGCTGAATGGAGAGCAGCTGATTCCGGAATGGTTTGTCGAGGGGCGAACCGTGCTAATCCCGAAGAACGGAGATTTGTCGGATCCTAAGAATTACAGACCGATAGCATGCTTGAATACGTGTTACAAGATGTTTACACGCATCTTGTATATGCGTACTCTCCAAGCGGTTGACCCGGTGTTCGAACGGATATATGAGCAGAAAGTGTCGAAGAGGGGTTCCGCGGGCTGTATGGAGAACCTGCTGATTGATAGATGTATCACGCAGGACTCCGTGCAGTATAAGCGGAATCTTTCTATGGCCTGGATCGACTATCGCAAGGCATTCGATACAACATCACATGAGTTGTTGTTGTACTTACTCGAGTGCCTTGCGGTACCCGATCAAATAGTGAGATGCATCGAACAACTGATGCCGCTCTGGAGGACCCGCTTCACCATAACATCAGGTGAAAGCAGGATCCAAACAGAGCCGGTCATCATAAGAAGAGGTGTTTTTCAGGGAGATTCCCTCAGCCCTCTTCTCTTCTGCATCTCACTAATGCCATTGTCCGTTGCGCTCAGGAAAACCCGGGGATATAACTGCGGCACCCCTGGAAACCGGAGGCATAAGGTCACCCATCTTTTCTATATGGATGACCTCAAGCTCTATGCCTCTGGAGAAAGGGACCTACAGCAGTCCCTCAGGGTGGTGCAGGAGTTCACGCAAGCTATCGGTATGGAATTCGGGATTGACAAATGTGCACTGGTTCATCTCAAAAGAGGACTATGCGAGGATTTCGCGGAGGATGCCCAACTCGTAGACGGAAGCATTCTACATCATTTGAATGCCGGAGAGACATACACCTATTTGGGTGTGGAACAACGCCACACCCAAGAGGTAGACTCGGTGAAAAATGCTCTCCGTGGCAAGTATAGGCAGAAACTACGGCAGATCTGGTCCTCAGAGCTGTCGGGCAAAAACAAAGTTTCTGCCACCAACATGCTTGCCATTCCGATTCTACTCGTCTCTTCCGGAGTAGTCGAGTGGACTCAGGAAGAGCTTCGGCAACTTGACGTGAATACTCGCAAAATGATGCATATGCACAGAAGCATGCATCCCAAATCGTCCGTTCCACGGTTATATCTCCTTCGACAACAAGGGGGCCGTGGACTTTTGAGTTTGGAGTGTCTCCACAACAGAATGGTGCTGGATGGAGCCTGTAGAGTCATCAGGAGTTCGGATCCCCTACACTGCATGGTTCGACATCACGAACATGCAGGAGTCGGAGCCTTTTTATTCAAGGCAGCAAGGCGCGCTGCTGATGAACTTGGTATAGTCTTCGACACCGAGCGGGTAAATCAAGGCTGCAGAGAATGCCAAAATGCTGCAGCTGCATACAGACAAGCCCATGCATGGAGTCTTCTTTAAGAACATCGAGGACCATGGCTTGTCTGTTAAGCTGACATTTGCCTTCCTCAGGTCAGGTGAGCTGAAGTCGGAGACTGAAGGGTTTATCATGGCGTGCCAAGACGGTGTCTTCAACACACTAGTCTACCGGAGCCGCGTGATGGGTATAGAGGTCCCTGATACTAGATGCAGGGCCTGCCGACAGGCGCCCGAGACTTTGATGCATTTGCTGTCATCTTGTGCAGTTTATGCGGTCTCGGCCTATATCCATCGCCATAACGCGGCCTTACGAGTGCTGTACTATTTTCTTCGGCACTCGTATGAAATAGACAGGACACCGGTACTGCCTTACGCTCCAGGGGATATTGAGTCCGTTGTGGAAAATGAAAGGTGCCGAATTTTTTGGAACTTTTCATTTCCCACCCTCAGGCAAATACAAGCCAATAAGCCTGATATAGTCCTCTTCGACCACCGAAGTAAGACGATATTCGTTATTGAGTTTTCGGCCCCTGCCGAAATGAATATCGTCCGAAAAGAGGAGGAAAAACGGACAAAGTACCAGGATTTACTTTACGAACTCCGCAGGCTCCACCCAGACTATTCTGTCAAGTTAGTGGTTCTGATTATAGGTGTTCTCGGTGGTTCCAGACCAACGCTACTCTCGGAGCTCAAGATCATACCGGCATGCCGTGATGCGGCAGAGATCTTGGCCGGCCGCATGCAGAAGGCCGTTATTCTCGGTTCGTTGCGTCTGCTCAGGACTCACGATTCTCGGAGCCAGTGACCACTTACCCCGCGGTGCGGGGAGTGGTCATTGGTTAATTATACTAGCGCGTCCGCCCACTGGGTCGGAGCAGTGGGGAGTACGGACCCGACTGGACTTGTTTAGACGACAATAATAATAATAATAATAATTAGACGACAATGATAATAATAATAATAATAATAATAATAATAAATGCGTTTATTGATAGCAAAGGGTACCTAAATTCTATTTACATTTCTATCTACACTTGTTTGTTATTTTTTTTTCAACTAAAGCTAGCTTTGCTTATCGTTAGGCCGAGTTCAGAATTCCTGTGAAGACAGGATTCTGCTCTTCCACTCAACCTCAAACGACCCATTCATCTGTCGTCCAGATGAATGGGTACAAGATATATTACAATTAAGGGTTAGTATCACTAATAGTAAATACAAAATGATTTATAACACATAAAAATGTTAAAATATAAATAAAATATGTAGCACGAAAGTCGTGAAATTAAATACAGAAAAATGCTTCAGTGATTCCATACCAGGGTGGATGACAGCAATGCTTTTTTCAAATATATTTTCATGCAAGGCACTGACATTTGTTTGTAATTATCGGGTAACCAGTTATATAGCTTTGTGACGTTGTATGTGAAAGAGCATTCGTATAAAGTGGTCCTATTCCATTTCATTTCATTTTATCAACTTATGGAAGCGTGAGTGGGCCTGACTTCTGAATACTGTGACGCATATGAGCGTAGTGTGAAAAGTATAAGTGAATCGATGGAGCCTATTATCAGATTGAGAAATGTACTAGCGTGATACAATTCTCCAACGACAACGCCTAAGTTTCAAGTTGAGTGTACTCACGACTTTTCGATTGCTGTTATCAGCAATCGTCTCCGAGTGACCACTTTCCTTTCGTTCTTAGCGACAGGTTTTAATAATGTAGACAATGGAAGTCCGAACCAATACCGTCCCTCTTATACTATGAAAATATATAAAATATGTTAGGTTATTGACACTACACATTCAGATAGCAAATGATATTTCCTGAGTAACAAATAATGGAAGCGCTTTCTATTTTGTGTGTACTTTCTAGCAGTCACTGTATAAACCAACATTTTCTCTGCAGGTAATAGTTCTCAATCGAAACTCCTCATCCCAAAATCCTTTCACTCCTCCAAGGTACCAAACAACCGAAAGGAAAGCGTTTCATTCATGATTTCATGCCCCAACTTTTCGCAGAATTCACTCTAGACTGCACTTCCAAGAGAATATCGTATTTTCATGAGAATCCGTCGGCTGCTTCTCTGAAAAAATTATCATACTTCTGAGAAGATGTAAATGTAGTTCTCTCGTCTACGTTTCCTGTTATTATGCCACGAACTTTTGTGTAATTAACCTTTTTATCGCTACATGCGGGTTGATTATATGAGGTGTGAATATAGTGTTATAATTAGATAATTCCGTTGGCGACTTTTATTCTTTTATTCATTGTAACGTGAAAGAGGCATATTACGATGTTCAATGTTCATTCCAAGTTACGACGTGAACAAATGTGAAAATGCATCAAAATGAGAGACTGGGAAAACGAATATCGATTCGTGGGACTTTCATTGATTTGGCATGAGTCGATAAGTATTTTTTATATCTGTATATGAATATATCCGTTCGCATAAGAGTACTTCCATGTTCCTTTGAGATTTTCGGGGGTTATATCCCGAGTTTAATCGGTTGAAATGTGTGCTGTACTTCCATGCTCAGAAATCCCAAAGTCCTTCAAAATAATCGGTGCTGAGAGTGGACACCACATTCTGTCATTTGCTAGAGTAGAAGCACAGCCTTACCACCGATAATTTTAACGGACTGTCAATCAGGTCGTAACCTTTGAACCTTGATCGGTTCAAAGGTCTAGTGCATTGAATTGATATAAAACTCTGTAAGAGCAGTGTAGCATTCAACTTTTCCATCGTTTAGTGCATGAATTATTTCCGGAAATTATTTCGAGGATATTTTGAAAATTTCTCAAAATATTCGTGAGCAAGAAAAAATTTCCAAAGATAATTCAAATATGCGTGGTATTCGTTAAAAAAAATTCACACCCTATCTACCTACCTAGCACAATTTTAAGTTGGTACGTACGTTGGTAACAATGTTAGGCTACCGCCCGCCGCCTGGCACCAGATATTTTTGTCAAACATTTCAATTACCATGTTCGTCGAAAAAAGATCCATTCTAAACAATCAAACCAATCATCAAATCTCATCACAACGCATTTTAATGGTCGAAAACTGTTGCGAAATTTTCGGGGGTTATATCCCGAGTGCACCAAGTTTATTCGGTTAAAATGTGTGCTGCACTTCCATGATTCTCGAAATTTGGCTTAGCTAATGACTTGAGTGTATGATAATTTGATAAAGTCCCGAGACCGCAGGTCGAGGGATTTTATTTTAAATTATTATAAACGAAAGCATTTGCTTGAGAGCAAAATTTTGAAAATTTTGGAAATGCACGCATTTTGGTCGATTGAACTTGGTGAAGGAGGGATATATGTTTAGATTATTTCCAGAAAACATGTAAACTCAGGAAACATCAAAATCGAACACAGGAACAATATAGTACCAGAGATAGTACCTGAAAAGTGATCCAAACGCCCGGTTTATTTCGAACATTTTAATCGGTTGAAAGGTCTAGTGCATTTAATCGCTGTAAAACTCTGTAAAAGCAGTCTAGCCTTAAACTGTTTCATCGTTTATTCGCATTGAGGGAAATGATCGGTTATAATTACCAATAATTTTGGGAGAAAGCGTGATATCTAAAAATTGCATGAGTTTATTTTAATATTTTGGCGGAAGTGACCGAGTCCGAAGGACGAGGGCTCTTTTACAAAATATAAAAATAACCGAATGCAATTTGTATAAGATATCACGCTTGAATGCAAAGCTATCTGGTAATTTTCATGCACGAATGTAATTCATTGGAATATTTCACGAATAAAGAAATTCTCAAGGAAATGTTATTTTTTATTCATTTATACTTTCCTCTATAGATTGTATGGAGCACTCACCAAAACGCGAAATCTTTTTCTATTTTCGAAGTCTATCTGACATTTATTTGTGTTGTTTACTGACGTCTAGCGATACGGTTTCAAATGTGTTGTTATGGTGACTTGTTACAATGCAATTACCGCTGTAAGTTTTCGATACACTGCAATTACCGGTGTAAGTTTTCGATAATTGCATTGCTCTTATGGGACATATTATATATGAGGGAAATATTCACTATAATGAGGTTTCACAAATCGCGACATATATGTTTCACGAAACACTAGTTTCTCAAGCGAATAATGATAGATTAGAGGTTGGTCCGATGAAGAGAAATTCTGCTCCGACTATCTAAACAGAAATTCATTGGTCCCAGTTATGTCAGGTCAACAAATCAATAGATGAGTACTCAGTATTCGGACTAGAATCAACTGCTGGAAGATAACATAACTTACAGAGGCGAACACCAAATACTCCGAGCCCATGGGCCAGTTCCCCAGCATTTTTCAAGCGGAAATTCACGCCATAGAATGGTGCATTCAGCTCAACCTCGACAGGAAATATCGGAACAAGGAAATTGTGATCCTCTCCGATAGCCAAGCAGCCATCAAAGCGTTGAGTTCCTCTTGCATCAATTCGAAGATGGTTTGGGAATGCCTAGACAAACTCAACGACCTAGGCAGGAACAACAAGGTGACCCTACTCTGGGTGCCAGGGCACGTCGGAGTGGAGGGGAATGAACAAGCAGACATCCTGGCACGAAAAGGTGCATCAACACCACTGATCGGGCCAGAACCATTCTGCGGACTTGGAAACTCTCACTTCCAAGAAGAACTCAATAAAACGAAAGAAGCAATGAGAGCAACACACTGGGAAAGACTTCCAGGGCTGCGGCAGGCCAAAGGAAACTTCAACCGAGCAAGATCGAAGACACTGATCAACCTCAGCAAAACTAGTCTAAAGGCAATCACGGGATTTCTAACGGGGCATTGCAGACTCAAAGAACACCTAAGGAAGCTAGGCTTAGAGGAGGACCGCACCTGCAGGTTCTGCGGAGAACATCCAGAAACACCCCATCACATCCTGATGGAGTGTTTTGCTGTACATCACAAAAGATCGAATATACTGGGACCATTCCAGCTGACTGTGGGAGAAATACCACGAATAGATCCCCTCAAAATCCTTAAATTCCTGAAGGAATTGAGGCTTGAGGGGCTGCTATAAACGAGAACACCTTGAGATAGCAGAAGAAGATGGGGCACAATAGATCTAAGCAGGTCGCAGCGCATCTGTCACCATCCAACTCACCAATACCAATACAGAGGCGAAACAGCCAACACCGTTTTATCTCCTTCAACATTGTAATTCATACAAGGAAACATTCATCATCATACCATTTCGAGCATCTTCCGAACTGAACTCAGCTCATTTCCTGAAATGATGAAGTCAAACTATGTGTGCGGGCAATTATTAAATGTTCCGCCATTTTGTAGTAGGAGAAGATTGACTTCATATTCTAGGGTTGTAAAGTATTCATCAGGAGCTTCAAAATGATGTATCACAAGACCAGACCCCCTTATCACTCAATTTAATTTTTCCCGATGGAGCCCAGTAGCCATCTTGATATTTCTGCGTCAAGTATGGTATTCATGCATCAATTTCATTATCCCAAGTTTCGATTTTTTGAGTTGAAAATAAAAATAAAAGGGGGGAAATGAAAGAAATGCACTGTATATTCTCTAAAATCTCTTCTACAAAAATAATGTGATTTGAAAAAAACTTGTTCCGCCAAAAAAAAATTACGAAATTTTCAAATATTTTCGTTCATAACTTTGTTATTTTCGATTCGACGATAAACTGTAATGGTGATGAAGTTGTTGGGAATTCAATTCCCAACAATATATGTCTGCATAAATTTTCTGTAGGATGAATAGTTTGGCAGATAGAGCGCGAAAATCTGCACCCCTTTCCCAAAAGGTGGTCGCAGGAAAAAGGTAGCGATCTCACAAACTTGCATTTAGACTCACCCTGACCCTCCTACACATCAAAAAAATTAAATTGCGTCCTCTGAAAAACACAATGCCAAATGTAACTTTTCTATGGACTAGTTGTTTTTCATGCATCTTTTGTTACATACTGTAACGCTCACATTTGTGTAATCGTTATTTTCTTCAGAAAAGCAGGGAAATGAATACAAACACTGGTCACTTAAACACTTCCTGAAGGCATACCATCTGATGAAATACGTAATCATGTTTATTTTCACAGCTCACGAAGGTCTCCACTTCCAAAGGAATAATCATTTATCATTTCAGTGTTTTATTTAATTATCAAATTTGGTTATGGAAATGTAAACATGTCATATTAACCTTGATATCATCCAGCCGATCAGTTGACAAAATTCTTCTCATGATTTCGACTAATTGCCACAGTATAGAGTTTTCAGAAGCGACACCTCAAATGTATATAATTTCTGCGTTATGTGATTATGCTTTTGTCAAATTGTGTTTTCGGAACTGTTCTGTGGAATTGAATCGAATGAAGCGTGTTCGAGTTGGTAACCGTGAAATGAAACGGAAATTATTTTTTAAAATCTGAATTTCAATTTGGAGAGGACGGAAGTCTTCAAGGGCCCATTTCTGCCCTGGTAACGCTAAGAAGAACTCGTGTGGGTTAACTGTAAAATAATTTTGATTCGCCTACACAAGAGAATATAGATTCCATTCATTTAAGAGGTGAATATTTGAACATCATTATTGGGATTTTAATTCAGGATAATAATTTGGGTGGATTTCAACTCGCTTCACGAGAAGTTTGAGAAATAAAATTATTTTTGTCCGAACACGTTTTATCATAATTCTTTTCTTTCCTCAATAACAGTTCTGCCAGGATATTCCACAACAAAGTAATCTATTCCACAACAAAGTAATCGATTCTACATTGAAACATTCGATTTCCACAACAGAGCAATCAATTCAACAACTATTGACGAGTACTTAGACCTCATAAAGAATTGTTGAGACCTTGTGGAGAATCTTAAGGAGATTAATGGTGATAGTAAAGACCTTCCTGTCTGTGGAGATCTTCATGGAGGATACTAAGGGATAGCTGAGTTCTGGAGCTATCATACTATCGTGAAACTGTAGGAACAGTTTTTGGAACGAAGTGAATATCACACTGGAGAAATAAAGTGGAAAAAACGGCAACCTTCAGCAATAAATATAAATGTAACAGGTTTGAATGCATTCATCTTGATTGTTGATGTCATTATTGTTTTATACCATTACGCTGAAGTTCCTCTGACTATTCTATATTATTTGATTCCATATTTACTTCTTGACCACTAAATCTACCATATGTACGATATTTACTACTGAAATTTTAATTAAAAATTTCTTTTTGACACCTGCGTGTTTATTTGTATGTTCAAGAATCTCTTTTCCAGCATGGTAAAGTCTTTCTACAGAGATTGGCTTGAGAATAAGTTTGTATAATCTTTTCTTCTGTAGATGGCGTCCAATTAACAACATTTTACTTCAGACTTATTCTCAGTGCCATCTATTGGATTTCTGGGAGTTCTCAAATAGCACCGAATCACGCCCTTGCCTCCCTGACAAAAGCTAGCCGTTCGCGATCTGTACCTTGTGTTGGGCATATAATCTGGTATACCTCATTATATGAACAAGATAAGGTTACAATACTAGCTGTTTATGTTTGAGAATACACAACGATGCATCTAATAGAATAGAAAAGAATCATCAACAATAACGTCCGTACTTTTTGAAAAATGATTAAAACGCATATTACCTGCCTTGTCGATTGAATCAAAGCGTGTCGTAGGAGTAATGAGAGCTTTGGATTCTGAGAAATTCGTCGGAAAGTGATGACTATACTTATTAAAATTTATGAGATCAGTTGATGCCGATAAAATCCTGATATGATCAACCAGGCATCGAGAGATAAATGTATACTATTAACTAGGTCAGTAAGAGAAAAAGTTTTTATATACATCTCATTGTTCGACACGACTTATAACAGCCACGAAATATTTGAATCCATTTCAATTGAATTCCCAGGAAGTCACAAAAGAAAGTGATTTGAAAAATATGGATTTCATTTCGAAATTTTTCACAGTAGGAATTCCATCTGATATTCACAGATTACGATAACTCGAAATTCTATGAAATAATAAGATTTTTTTCACTATCACAGCAACTACACTTATGAACATGTAGATTCCGAAAAAAAATGAATCATGGCTTTTTGAACATACATTTCTGAGCAATATTCATTGCACCTTCCATTCACAAATAAAAACTAGGAAGTAATATATTCAAAACGCATATCAGCAACGGATAAGTTGAGAAGTCTTTGTATTTGATAAAAAATATGTTAACTCGATAACGAATTGTTGATTTATTGTTGTTGATTTTGAACTCGGAAACTAAACAAAACTGGAGAAAATTCACAAAAAACCGTTTCCACTTATTATTCGAGAGAGAAATCTCAACTTTTACTGAGTTCTCCACTCATAATTTCATTGCAATCATTCGAAATGATTCCATGAAATGAAAAAAGGATGATAATTATCAATTGTGAGATCGATTCCAATGTATTATGTGTTTCAAGTGGCCATTGCACATAGATGAACTTCATGAAGCTCCCAGAGAAGTCAATATTGTCATCGTTTTGTTAATATTAAATTTGCCTTCGTATAGATCAAAATCTGTTTCACAATTCAATTAACGCGTTCGCCCTGCCAATTATTTTATATCATATTATGAATCCCAGTTATATTTCCGCTGTACTTGGGAAAATGGAGGATTGGGGTTTTGAGGTAGAAAGTAAGTTCCTATATTTTTTATGATAGTTAATTATCGGTTATAATTGCACGAGTGCTTAAAAATACCGATAATTTTGCAAGAAAGCGTGATATCTAAAAATTGCAAGGGTTTATTTTCATATTTTTCTTTTACAAAAAATGAAAATAACCGAATGCAATTTGTATAAGATATCACGCTTGATTGCAAAATTATCTGGTCATTTTTATGCACGAATGTAATTCATTGAAATATTTCACAATTGAAGAGATTCTCAAGGAAATGTTAGTTTTTGTTCATTTATACTTTCCTCTATAGATTGTATGGAGCACTCACCAAAACGCGAAATGTTTTTCTATTTTTGAAGGCTATCTGACATTTATTTGTGTTGTTTACTAACGTCTAGCGATACGGTTTCGTATGTGCTGTTATGGTGACTTGATACAATGCAATTACCGCTGTAAGTTTTCGATAATTGCATTGCTCTTATGGAACATTTTATATATGAGGGAAATATTCACTGAGATAGTGTGCGGTTACTGTAATATTATGTTAGATATCTAGACACTTCATGAATTCCGAAGAACGTACTTACTAAACTAGGTCAGGAAGAATAACATTGTCGTTCTCATTTTGAAGAATAATAATCGAATCTCTCAAATTTCAGTAATTGCTCGAATTTTCATATGAATATCAATATCAATGAGAAATGAAACATTAGAAATGATATTCTACGAAGAAATATAATAAAGAAATGTGTCTCTGTTCTATCAACAACTTTATCGAAAAAAGAGTGTACGCAACACGGATTTGTTACGTAAATCACTATTTTTTTATTCATTAGTAGTTCGAAAAAACGGTTGTCCGTTCTGATTATAATTGTTCCTACTTTCTGCATTGAGTCCTTGATCAATTATTCTGGAATTAAGAGTTCTTATATTTCTTTTGAAGATTTTTGAAATTATAATATATTTCGTTTTCCTAACATCAGAAATGAGATGCAGAATTGAAAATTTGTATTCGGCTTTCCGATTCCACCTGAGTGTTGGAGTTCCATCTATCATTTTCACCACTCTTAGAAATTGAATTTGATCGATCAAACCTCATTCGGGTTACTTGTACATATATGAAATATCCTATATTCGTAAGCCCAACTACTCGTAGGAATTGCATAGTTGAATCTGAAATATTAAAATAGGGTGATAGCTGACTTTTTCGCCTGCCTATAAAAATTGGCATACTCCATTTGTTGTTGATATTTCTTGAGAGTGTTTGAAAATTTTTTCTGATTTTACTTCTTTCATAGAAGTTTTGATTTCTATAATTTTTTTATTCGTAGTAGAAAACAGCCAAAATCTTTATAGTGTTTTGGGTTTATGACTACCTCTCACAAGTGTCAGAAAAGGTTCGTTTGAATGTATTTATAACGAAATGTAATCACTTTGCACTTCAAAAAGCTACACAACCTACAGAAACTATATTTCTTATAACAAACATTATTGACACCTGATTGTTAAAAAATATTGAATATATCGGCAACAGGTTTGATGTTAGAACTTTCTATACAACAAATACATCACGTTCAATACTGACAAATACAGAACATATATCACAAAGCACGAATAATTTTATTCATCATATTTCTATTTGGTTTTTTCGTGATGTCACTTCCTTTTTCCTCGAACAGTAACATTCTGACATCCCTAACTTCCCAACAAATTTAATAAAATATCAGAAAGTATTTGGATTTTTCTTCATTACAACTTTAGTGCACTGCACACTGAGTAATTTTCCTCTATTATTCGTTGTAGTCAAAATATTCGTGAATACAAAAATAATTCATATGAACGCATATGATGAGAATATGTCAGGTTCTGATTTTTTTTTGTCATAGTAGATGAATCGTCTCATCTACCTTGTAGTCACATAAAGTAATAAAAACCCGTTTGTACATATAAGGAAGAAGTATCTCAGGATCAAAAGCAGCCATTTATCACCTGGATGCAAATTCAATTACTTGTTCACCGTCAAAGCCCCAATATGAACCGTACAAAACCATAAAATTGCACACGCCAACTCACCTCCGATTGGCCAACAGCCGCCAAAGATGGACGCATATCAACCCAATGAAGAACGGCATTTTGCACCATCATCATCAAAGTAATCCGGGCATCGAAAGAACAAATGATTTCCTGGAAATATGATCGGCATATCGAGCCTCGATAACTACCATCTTTGTAGTGTCGCTACCGATATTACCGATATTATATTCAAATTGATTGTTTGTTGTTCTTTAGATTTCAGAATTTTTCTTGGAACCGCGGCGGGAGAAGAACTTCGGCTTTTTCTGGATCGGTGGCCAGTGTTGATGGGATTAATCAGTTGTGCTGGAGAAAACGAAGAAGAATGTTGCGGGTACGTTGACTTATTATACGATTATTAATAATATTCATAAAAGAGTTGGTGTACGTGATTCACCATGAAAAAAATTAAGTGAAGCCACAAGCTACCTTCTGAATTAATGTTACTGTGAACACTCCGCAATCATTTTGATCATTTCTCGAGAAAAACGAAACATCAATCGGTTTTCTTGCTAGAGTGATAATCTTCACTGTTTGAAGATCATTTTTTGTTGGGGAATAGTCTTAGATATATTTCAGTTTAGATATTCATAGCTTTTCATTTTTCCATAAAAAAGTCGAAGAAAATTGGCACTGTAGTAAATATGAACTTATTTTCTTAACAAAAATCCCGATTCTCGTCTTCAAATATTCTCCAGATAACTCAACTTTTTTTTTCGATTTATCTATCGAGCAGTGAGAAATGGTAATATCGACAGAATATATTCTACTGGCATTCATAGAAAAAATAAACAATAGTTTTTTCAGGGTAAGCTTGTAAAGATGATCGATTATACTTTTTTTCTCAAAAATGAAAATAAAATATTTTTTCAGAAGTATTCAACTCAAAATAAAAATTCAATAAATATTATTATTATTATATACCCAGACTGCCTAGAAGGTATCTATGAACGCCGTCGTGATATGATGTCATCGGCGAAACAAAGATAGCAACTCTCAATTCACTCTTTTCGAAATGAATTGTATTCACTGAAATGAATTCAAGTGAATAAGAAATTTTACTTTTACTCAAACACCAAACTCACTTAACCAGTCAATATTTGGAATTTCAACACAACAAAAGGAACTCCTGAAAAAGCGATTTGGGTTTTATTCACACGAGATAAAATCAATATTTGCTTTTTTTTGTATGTGGACACTCATCTTTTTCAATTGTTTTCTTCGATTTTTTTTTTCGAAAATGAAAATAATATATTTTTTCAGAAGTAGTCAACTCAAAATAAAAATTCAGTGAATATATGCAGACTGCCTAGAAGTTATTTATGAACGCCATCGTATATGATGTCATCGGCGAGAAAAAGATAGCAACTCTCAAAACACTATTTCCGAAATGAATCAATTGTATTCACAGAACATGAATTCAAATGAATAAGAAGTTGAATTTTTACTCATACACCAAACTTACTATATCAGTCATTATTTGAGATTTCAGCACAATAAAACAAACGACGGAAACTTGTGTCTAGTCTTCCACCCCTTATATTATGTCACGAGATTCTTTGAGTCATCGGCTACAAAAAGATAGCAACTCTCAATTCACTCTTTTCGAAATGAATTGTATTCACTGAAATGAATTCAAGTGAACAAGAATTTTGACTCTCACTCAAACACCAAACTCACTATATCAGTCAATATTCGGGATTTTAACACAATAAAATGAACTACTGAAACTTGTGTCTAGTATTTCACCCATTATAATATGTCACTGGATTACTGGATTCTTAACTGCTATTTGGGATTATTCACACAGTCAAAAATCAATTCAATTCAATTTTATTATCCCAAGAAACATTACATGTTTATGAATAGGGACTAAAATACACAAGTACATAGTCAATAAATGAAATTTTCACAAGTATAAAGGAAAAAAAATATTTGCCTTTTTTGTAATTGATTTCTTTTTCAATTATTTTGATATTCTATACACTCCTACTCACTTTCAGATTGAGAAAGTGTTCAGATCCCCGCTAATGTATACACAGAAATGTAGTTGTGCAAAACAAGCTAACCCTGACCTTATTTCAGGAATGAAGCTACAGAAAAGATATGGGTACACACTTTTCCCTCGAAAACCTCCACTTTCTTCAATATCTATGACCTTGAACCTGTTTGAGGAAATGAAACGTTACCGGTTCATTAGGCATTTCAGTCACAGTATCAACTATTTTTGGCGGCGCGTCTGTCTCTTTCTCTCAGAGCCAGTCCATCCATCCAGCAGATAATAATTATTTACAGTATAAAATAAATATTGAAATTAAAAAAAAAATACACTAAAACAGTAATGAGCGAAAACTCATTCAGCATATAAACGATATTATCATTAATATATACCTATGAATATTTTTTGAAACTGAATGAATTTGCAGATCACCTCAATTCTTCCGAAAGTTCATTGAAAATGTTGTGTCCCACGTGGTGGGGACTTCAGCTGAAGTCAGATATTCCCAGTATCATTGTGAAAATGAATGTCTCCACTTGCAGTCTATTCGTGAAAAAATATTTTTTTATCGGAAAATTTCTTTCAACAAATATTCCAGGGTTCTTGGAGAGCTCTCGAAAGTAGTAATACACATACACATAAACATTCTTTTGTGAAGAAATAGCGGCAAGTGTTGAATGTCGAAAATTTTGGAAAATTGGCCAACATGAGTCGTTACTATCAATAATAATGATATTCCTAAATATAAGTTTTCAATCTTGTTATCAAGTAAACAACCCCGTAAAGCATACTCCGTTACGTAACAGTAAGGCAACTAGGACAGGATATAAAACTAATAGTTTTTTTTGAAATAAAAAATATTTGAAATATTATTTCTGATGACAGGTAACAAAATGTCACTCCTTATGACATTACTCTTCCCCTTATTCCCACGCAACATGCTATTAGTACAACAGCAGCAGTTTGGAAATTCAAATTTAACACCAGTAATTTTCCCATTTTGATAAATTTTTTGGAATTATATATTTCAATGTTAAATCCTCTATATCACCGTCGCAGAAATTAATTTTCTAATATAGACGGAAACAATTTAACGAACTGCTTTCAATAAATGAAAAAAAAAAATAGATTTCAACTACAGGTTTTATGTCTCTCTTTTCTTTGCTTCGTTATATAGCAGATCTTCGAACTGAAATCTAATACTTTCCTTGTAAATGAATAACTATTATTATCAACAGGTATTTCGGATACTTGAGCATATTACTGGATGTATAATAGTACCAAAAAGCTGGCACGATAAGTTGATTCGATACAAATATTACCTGATGATATATTTGGAGTTATAACATTTTCTCTAGTGATTGTGGAATCGAATTATGTTTCTTCAAAAAGGATCTATTGATGTAAAAGAAACACCAAACTCAATCTGGGCGACTGAAATAGTGGCAGGTGCTGAGAAAGTTCAGAAGGAAATGAAAAATCTTCGAGACTATGGAAGTTAAATAAAAAAAACTACAAACACTCTCTGATGATAGGTATCTGTTTATTATTCGAAGACATTTCATTCATTCACGAAATAAGGAAATAGTCCTAGAAAAGCTACTACCTTGCCTATAACATTCACATGAAAGTCACTCTTTCCTTCCAATTTCGTTCCTATTAACAAAGACTGTTTTCACATATCTTTTGTTCGAAAAAGCTGGAAAATAGTTTCTTGAATATCTTTTTCTCCACAAAAAATGGAGTTTCTCATTTATTTATTTTAAGATTGAATGATCTGATTTGAGATTTGGAAGTGGGAAAAAAAATCGGTAAATCAACTTTGGCATTATTTAAAAAAAATTAACAATATGGAATATCTTGTATATTCATTGAAGAGAAAAATTACTCATTTGGGATATTTGGTGTTAAAATATATAAATGGTTTTCGGTCGGTGATGGACGAGCGGTCTACGACGCTGTCAATTTGGCTTTCTCACTGCTGGTTCAATAAGCGGTCATGGCAGAAAATTTCTGGCTGGCTTGGTGCGATAGGTAATTGTTAGTTGCCTGAATACCATTCCTAGGATATAATCATTGAATTCACCAACCAACCTGGTGAAACTGTGTTTTTGTGGGTTTCCCCGCAGTTGAAGTAGCAAATGGACAAGTGTAAAACTCAGAAAGACAGTTCAGAGTGCTTTGACACTCAACACAATTAGCCGACCTTTGTCCTCATGAGGTTCAGCCTTCTAGGAATTATGGAAAAAATAAATAAAAAGTGTTATGTAATACAAATTTCACAATTTGAACACAAACCTAAACTCAAATATCGGAATGTTTATGATGATTGTGAAGACATGAATTGTCTTCATTCATTACTACAGTAGTACTAGGAATATAAAAATTTCAAAACTTCTTGCTATCACCTCCTCCTTGTCAATTGCTTGATCTTCTTCGAAACGCCCTCGTTATAAGCATATGGTTGGAATATTTCCAGTGTCTGCAATTTCATTTGACTTATTTTCCAACCATTCAAAAATTTGAATATTTCAGTGGTTTCCTTAGAGCGGCATTATTTTCCAGATGAAGATCATGCTCAATAATTTAGCAGCATATCGTACAGTGTTTTAAACGTTCCAGTGGGCCTAGTGACATTTATGAATTTCACATTCATCTGTAAAACAAACTTCAAATTATTCACCTATGTTTGAATAATAGAGTGTTCGTAATGATATCATTAGAAAGGGTGCTGTTTAATGACCGACGAGTGCTGACCACAGTTTCAGAGATGAATTCATTGTCATAATTCAGAAAAAAAGTTTATGTGAATCTATCTTTCAATAGGATTCCTATTGAAGGACCTAGATGTCTGAGTTTCAATAAAAAATATGGAAAACAGGTTTTCATTATTTTTCCCTGTCGGTAGTGATGTTTCTCATGATGGTATTTTATTTGAAACTATAATTCCAGTAACCTGACTAACATCCATAGTGACAATGCTACGATATTCTCCTCTGAATTGGAAATAACCGTAAGATTAAACAGTAGCTGAATACCATTCCTAGGTTATGTCAGTGTTTCTTTTTTTTAGAACCAGAACAACATAATAAAAATTTTCCATCCATTTCACTTTTTTCTATTTTTCATCAAATAGGAGTTATCAGCTTGCATCGAAAATAATAGATAAGAAGAAATGATCTCATATGCTTCTCTCAAAAAATATGCTTCGTGTTTGAAATCCTCGAACCATACTTTAACTGAATAACCACTGAAACCCATGCTGATGCAGTTTCAAGATTTTTTCCCCCTTTAATAATAGAAAATGAGCAGGTTTCAAAGGAAGTCAGGAAATAATTCAAAATGTTCAACTTTATAATACTATTAAACAAGAAAAATGGTAGCATGAAAATTCCTATCAAGATATCCGACTGATTGGCTGTTAGGAACTTGGAGCTCAGGTTGTTTTTACAGGCAGGAAAGCCCAGTAATGTTCGAAAAACACCGCTTAAATAGAGGGACAGGAGATGCGAATTATCAAAACTCCCTCGGTAAGGAGTTCCAATGTTCAGCCGTTCTATCAACAAAAAAATTGAGAGCGATCAATACACCACTTTCTCAGTTTGACAGAATTATAACTCTCATGTGGAAACAACGACAATAAAACAAGATGTTTTTGATACATAATAATACTGTTACATAATGTGATTTATCCTTGCCTCTTTAGTTATCAGTCTTTCGAACACGTTGTGAAGGACAAATTTCAAGAGTTTGGTCTGATGCATTGCATTGTTTTCAAAAGAACCTCGCCAGCTCCCCATATTTTAGAATCTCATCTGAATCATATTCAGATCACCCTCAGAAGTCGAAACTTGTGCGAGCAATGTATCAACGAGGCCTTACCTCTTAACGTGTAAATCACAGCACGATGCTCTGACCTGTAATCAAATCCCAGTCTTACCGCATCATATATATTTTTGATTCGGAGAAGGAAAAAAGTCAAAAAACAATTCATCAATTTTTTTTCCACAAAAAAAATACCGAAGTTCCTAATTATTGTAGACCAAACTCGAAGAAACAACTGACAAATATTTTCAAAAACCATTTTATTCGATAAATAGAAATATTCAATTACACCATGCTTTGAAGATTGACTAAGAAAAAATCAAAAACTGGCAAACAAAAAATTAATTATAGATCAAACCGAAGATACAGATCAAAATACAATTTTTTACAAAAACCTCCCTGTTTGACAAATAAAAACATTTCAATTAATCTAATCAAATAAAGTAGAGTATAATCGGTGAATTTGATATTTGCCAATACTTGTGGTTTCAAGTGGATTCGATATAAATTATGTAGTATGAAAGGAAGGAGAGTTTATTTCAACCACTCTTAGGCCTCATCGGACTGCTTTCTTCTATACAGAGGACTCTCCTGTATGTTAACACAGCTTCCGGCATCAGGTGTTCACTGGCTATAAATTCATTCAGATGGCTATAAACAACTGACTTCAACATGGGTACGAAGTCGCATTGTCCACACGATCACTGTAATATTCAGAGATTAAAAGAGATTTTATTTCAACGAATCCTGCAAAGTATTTGAGAAATTATTCATCGATTATATTTTTAGGTTGTATACCAAAAAATTGTAAAATTTTCTATTCACGTTGATATGCAGAGTAAGAAACCAGGAACAATATTTTAGATTCATTTCAATCATAAGCAAGATACTTCACAATGGAAACTCTCATAAAAATTTCAAATATGCAAAGAAGTTCAAATGAATATAGCTCTATTCTCAGTCCAATCAACTTTGGCTGATACTTTTGATTATAAACTCAACACCTAGTGACATGTAACAACAAAAGTTGATATGTGAAGGATTATAACTATTGAATGAGTCGAATCGAAAATGGGTTTTGACCAATTTACTATGGCACATATTACTGTTAAAATACTATCAACTAGCTGACCCGTGCCCACTTGATTGGACGTAATTATTTTTGGGATGCAATTACATTGTATAGTTCTAAGTTTAATAAGGTTCATCTCAGCTCTACCTTCTGAGCGCGCTCGAAAGAGCGCCCGAAAGAAGTCGAAAATGTTATCAATCCATTTTGTACCCCGTTAGACAATAGATTTCATTAAAATACGTAACACATTTTCCACCAATTATGTTGAATAATATTCCTGCAAAATTTGAAGTAGATTGAAGTACGTTGTCCCACACAAAAGTTGATCTGGTTTTTCACCCCCGTAGAGGTGGAACTTAGAGAAACCCTTTCTCATCGGATCGCTAGGTAATGCAAAGAACATCCCCTTCAAGTTTTAGACCTCTTCAATCAGTGGTGTAGGTTGTGCGTTCAATAACCTCTAAAATAACTTTCTACCCCTTCTCAACCCCATTAGGCTGCAAGTGGTGGCACAGATGTGCCATCTCTAATTGCATCCAAACTTTCATATGTATTGCCCAAACTAAGCACAGCAGTTTTTCTCAAGTTAGGTTTTTTGGTTGTATATTCCAGAATTAGATTCACACTTTCAAATAAGAATACTTCGATCAGATCAAAATTCACAGTAATCGTTTGAAGTTGAATAATTCTGTTTTGGATGAATGAAAAAATACTTCTGATAATTTTGAAACCCGTTCTCGATGATTCAGTGATGTAATCCAAGCCCCATTTCTATTGAGTTTTTTCCTTCACCAGCCAAATACAAGGTGAATTTGTGAAAAAAAAGGTTGAGATTTCTATCTTTCTGTGTCTGTCGACACAGAGCCGATTAGATTGCTTATTTTCGACTTTGTTTTGAAGAATAAATTAGAAATCGATCCATTCCCAAAAAAGAAGCAAAAGAACATAATTTGACATTTTTCAACATGATGGCAGTGATTGTTTTTTGTTTTTAAACAGCTTAAATATTTTTCAATAGAGGCGTATCTGGATGATGAACTTCCCAATCCTCCCGAATTGAGGTTTCAAATCGAATTGAGAGTGAACTCAGCTGGTACCAGGTACCAGAGCGTATGATGAAATGATGATTACCATAGTCCAATCACTAGGTTACTGAGAAGTGCAAAAATATGTATTTTGATTAGGTACTTTGGCTCATCACTTATTCTTCTCAAAAACTGTATCACCAAACATTCTCCCAATTATACTTGATAGGTACTTCACTTTGAACTGTAGATCTAATACTTGCAGGGAAGGATGAAATTCCCTACAGAAATCAAAATTTCGAAATTTCAGATGATTACATTCACAAATCCAATAACGAACAGCTGTTTTTACCTGCCATAAGTCTTTTTGGTGACATTAGGCAGGACTTGCGGATACAACACATTTCCATACATCAGACTTTTTTTGTCAGGAACGTTCGAAATGTTCTGTGTTCTCTAGTCTTGCCGAATGTCATTTGGGAGACCTATGGCGGTTCGAAACAGCTGGCATTGGATTCGTTACGTGAAATTGTATTGGAATGGAGTTCAAAAATATATTTATAAATTGATGATGATAATGAAAATTTTTGAGGAATTGAAAAAACCTTTGAAAAGTTTCCAGAACAATTTCATCAATATGTTCTGAATTTGAAAATCTCGTTAACTGAATATTGATTGATAACTATTGAATGGTGAATATATATATCGATTACATGATCATAGGCAAGATGTTTCCTTTATTGCACATTGCATTCCTTCTGATAGTAATTTATTCTCCACAATGTTCGATAAAGAATAAAATTCCCTTTCAAATGGCAGGTTAATTTGCAATATCTCATAGACAACTAAGTGAAAAACAAACTGCAGATAGTAACTGAATGTCATTGTCTCGAATATATATTTCAATGACATTTTGTATTAAAGTTGCCAAAAATCTTTGTTGTGCGGTAGGAAATATACTGTCATAATCCTGAAAAATGTATTACATTCGAGAATGGTTTCCCGAGAGACTGGTTTCACAAACGTCAACCAAGTCATCGGCAAATATTGAGCGGTTGCCAACTGCTGTCATTTTTCATGTTGATATTCCGAAGTATTCAATAATTAATAGTTTTCCAGGTATCCACTGACAGAAACTTCCAATGAGTACCTGTCAGTTATTGGTAACTTTCGGACCATACCTTGTGTACCTACACTGAACTCAATACCATACCAACAAGTGATCGAACCTCCCATGTTATTCGTCTCAACCAAACGTTTTTGCTGATTGGCCGGAGTCCGAAAAACGAAATAAACTTCAGTTTCTACCATTAAACAGGTTGGATTTTAATGGGCTTACTGGAGATTTGCAAGTCATCAATAATTTAATTCGTCGGATAATCGAAAGCTACTGAAGTTGCACAATATTCGCTTATTAATCGAACCGAAGAATCGTGATAAGTGATGAGAAAATGCATTGATTTTTTTCTAGACGCTACTGAAAAGCTCACCATATATGTCAGCGTCAAAGCGAAAATTTGTTCTTTGGGGTAACACATTGAATTTTGAGTACGAAGATTGAAGATAACAACTCTGTTAAACTCAAATTTCAAATTGAAACGACAACTGCATTCGATGGATTTTGGAGTGTTCTCGATAACATTATATAGAAGTCACTATAGCTAAAATGAAATGGTAATAATTAGATAGTTCAATAGAATGGAAAAAACAATTTTCAATTGTAATACCACTAGTGCTTGCTTTATACCCGGAATTTTTTTCAAGATAACGAATATTTTGAAAATTCTTCCGAGACGACTACTCAAGATGAATAAAAACTCTGGTGTGTTGACTTATACCTAATAGATTGTGAGCAAATTTTCTCGACTTTTCGCTATCTTGATTTTGATCATTTTTAACTGAAGAGATGCTTTCGAGAGTTTGCCAGCAGAGGCGCACCTTACGTGATTTTAATTTAATCTGTGATGCCATGATATTCGTCTGCTAGACGGCCATTCGATTATTTATAAATTTATAGGTTATGTTTATGTCATGGTCTCATGTTTTGCATGCAATTTCTTGCTTTCCCGCTAAATGCTAGAAAATATGTAGTCATCACATTTTGACTGATTTTTAGGTATTCCTTTTGCTTTCAATTTGATGAAAAATAAATCAAAAACTCAGTGATTGTGATGTGATTTTAAATCTTCCGAAACAATAGTTGTGAGTGAAACTGGAAAGTTTGATATCTTATCTTTCTACTTTCTGAGGAACCAAAAATAAGCAAGTACTTTTTTCTAAAAAAATGCAATTTTAATTTGATTACGAGCCGATGATATGAGGGATAAGTAATACCCTCACGTTACACGAGCGTTTTATTTTGAGCTTTGTAAATCGGTTCATAATAAATCTCACCATCACTATAAAATCAAACAAATACAAGAACAGCAATGATAAACACTTAAAAAGAATATAAACAAGAAAAACGTGAAAAGAAACAAGAGGCGTTTTCTGGCGGTCTTATATTCAAAACGTATTCGTCTCTCCATCTCTCTCTGACTATTTGGATGGCCGTAAGTGAGAGAAAAGGAGATAGACGAATACGTTTTGAATACATTAGCGCCAGAAAACACCTAAGAACTAGGTCAAATGCATTCAAATTCAAATCGAACTGTCAAACATTTCAAAGAAATTAATAGCTTTTTATTAAACGAACTTGATCTTACGTATTTTGTGATAATTCTACTGGTGAACGAAAGATCCCGCAAGAGTTTATCCAATGAGACCGCCGGTATCGAAAATAACTCGTAAGCTGCCGCCTCAATGAAAATGTACCCTTAGAAAATCGCATTTGTGTCACCACCTCAACACCACCTACCGTCAAAAACTGTGAGTTTACTCTTCGATTTCTCAGGTCGCGGTCGGGAGGAATTGGCTAAACAAATACTAGGCAGTAAAGTAGTAAATTGACTGCCGCAGCTGACAGTTCATTCAGCAAAGTCTTTGCTTTTGCTTTTGCTGCCTAGACAGAAAAAGAAATAGTTTGCTAATTGATATGTATCTGCAAAATTAATATTTTCTGTCAATCGTAGTAAAAAATATTTCTCTGCTTACGTCAAGAAATTTCAAGTGTGATTCGCTCTAGGTACTCCTACGGGAAAAAAAGCCGGTAGAAACCTGGGTAGCCATGTTAACGCATTTCGAAAAGTATTTGTGTGAAATTTTCACCATAATGGAACCAGTAGGTATACATAATATAAAAGTAATGAAATATTCTAAATGAACAATTTGTTTAAGCCAGCCTCAACTCACCCACGCTCTAGGTTGACAGACTTACACCTATCAGAAAACAACTACTCCCCTGGTTGATACCACGAAGGGCATGGGATTACATCCGAGAGGTATTAGTGCAGGATTCTTCACAGAAGAAATTTCTGTATATGCTCATGGTGATGCAATTGCCAGAATTAATTTTTAATTATTGGAACGGGTCACATTTGCAGACCGGTTTCGGCTATTTGGCCTCTCGTTAGTGCAAGGCATTGCCATCATCAACATTAGTCGATGACTTCCCATAATAAAAAATCATATTCGAACAGAGTATCTTCCCTAGACCTAGACTGATACAAACATCAAGCAAAATAACCGTCGTTGCGCCATCTTCCGTTAGACTAGGTACTAACCAAGAGCACATCCACAAGGCCCAAATCCTAGAACAAGGAAACGAATTTCGCAAATACTTATGGGTGTGCTTGACGATTGGCTTTAAATCAACAATTCTGAATATACAATTTGTTTAGACCAGCCTCAACTTACCTACACTATAGGTAGATGAACTGACACCTATCAGAAAACAACTTCTCCCCTGGTTAATTCCACGAAGGGCATTGGACTACATCCGACAGATTTAGCGCAGGACTCTTCACAGAAGAAATTCCTGCCTATGCTCTTGGCGAACCGACCTCATTTATTGGGATTTTTATTCAGGGGAAGTAATCGACTTATATTGATGATGGCACTGCCTGGAACTGAAGAGAGGCAAAATAGCCTTAAACCGGTCTGCAAGTGTGACCCGTCCCAATAATTGAAAATTAATTATTGACAGAAGCATATGCAGGAATTTCTTCTGTGGAGAATCGTGCGCCAACACCTGTCTGATGTAATCCAATGCCCTTCGTGGTATTGGGCAAGGGGTAGTTGTTTTCTGATAGGTGTTTGTTTGTTATCCTACAGTGTAGGAGGGTTGAGGTTGGCCTGAAAAATTTGTCTATGTAGAATATTTGACTTAAAGCCAGTCTTTAAGCATATCCGTGACTATTTGTGATATTCGTTTCCTTGTTCTAGGATTTGGGCCATGCGGATGTGCTCTTGGTTAGTACCTAGTCTACGGGCAGATGGCGCAACGACGGTTATTTTGCTTGTTATTCCATCAAGTTAATATTTTCGATATAGTCGCTGAGGAATTTGTTCGCGACTTGAATACAAGTGAAAAATAAATTGATACTATTCAAATCATACCAGCGAGAGAAAAACTGTGACAAATATGGCGTCGAGTCATTCTACTTGTGTTGAATTCTCTGCATTGCCCCTTGCTACTCGAACTCGGATATGCCAAAATAACGAAGGCCAATAAGTTATAAACAAGTAGCTAGCGGTGATTGCACCGTTTCAGTTCTGATCTTGTATCAGTAGTTGAAACTATTTGGGTCAAATCGCTGTGAACCAGAAAGTGACTAATTTGGTCGGAGCAATCTCCGACTCTGATAAGTGTATTCTAATCAGACCTACCAACATTCCACCTGGAAAAACAATCGAACCGGTACGTAGGAGTAAGTGAGACAAGCATGTAAACATTCGAAACCTTCTCCGAGGTATGAATCCACTTAATATTTACAGTGTTCAACAAGGTCACGGAACACGCCGTCGCCGCGACTAAACCAGCACTCGGAATTACATAATTTCCTCAGTATTCGGCGGAATATTCCGAAAAGATACACGAAAATCCTGACGCGAGATCGTTGTCCTCCGGTGCGACTTTCCCCGCTTCCTCTTCCCAGCAACGGTTTTAGGCACTTTTTATGCGATCGAAACTGATATTTAGTGTCCGTTTTTCGTGTTTCGATCGTAGGTGAGTCGCGTGTTTCTAATCTCGTAATCTAGCACTGAAATAGCTCGAATTGGGACGCCGCGGAAAATACCCTGTTTTCCTTCGACCAGTGGTTTGAGTGCGTTTTTCTGGGCTGGGACCAGCATTTTTCCAAGGTAAGAATCTTGTCGTTGATTGTTACATTCACTAATCACGATAACGAATATGTAATTTGATATTACTCTGCAAACATTGCAGATAACAATATTGTGTTAGTTGATGTTACCATAGGGATAACATACACCTCATAACAAGAAGTAGTGGAGAATTTCAAGAACCCAACTATCTGATGTTGAAACATATCCATTACACCAGTAAGCTATACCGGTTGTCCCGGCTGATGCGAATTAGGTTAGGTACTTTGCAGAACGTATTGAATTATCATTATAAACAAACATATGATCTGCCTAAGAACTCATTGCTGGGACATGCAACCTCCAGGTGCAAAGTTATTTGAATTGAGTCTATCATATCTGTCTGTATCCCTCCCGTTTTGTGATGAGTATCGCACTTACTTCCATAATTCCGTTCCTTCCGCCACTCTTCTTCTTACTCTATAAACCACCCAAACAATAGTGTTCTTTTTTATTGATTCTCACAAAATTTTGAAACATACACCTGCAAGTTTTCCTTTCCAATCAATTGTATCTGTAGGTTTCGAATTTCAAATCATTTTTCATTTCTTTATTTGAAGATTGAGACCCTTCATTAGTGATGATGACAGCTCACAACTGTATTCAATTGATGATATACCATTTTATTTTCCCCCCCCCCAGTTTTTATAGGATTCAGCTTCTTTCATCTGCTTTATGTTCAATCTCATTTTAGATGTTCTCCAATATATGACAAGGGTTTTGACTTCCACTTTCACTTACGATCATCAACTTCAAAGTTGACCTCGAAATTTTTTCAAAAGACATCTGTGAACAATAGTTCTTCTGCGAGTTCTCTCTGTTATATTAGATTCAGTTGCTACCTGAGCTTTTATATTAGTTTATAAAAATCCATGGAAACAGGAGCAGGTCCAACCTATATTCTTCTTCGACTCCTAATATCCTCGTGTTCGGTAGAATATTTCAAAAAATACACGAATATCTGACACGAGATCGTTGTTCTCTGACGCGGTTTTTCTTGCTTCTTTCCAATAACGTTTTCCGGTGCTGTTTACGCGATGGATTCGAGTGTTTCTAATCCAGTAGTCTGGCACTATCAGCTCGAATTTAGGCCGTAGAATGTTAACTCAAGTTGGTGGTCACTATGGTAACCAGTACAAGCGGATCGGCTAACGGTGAGCAATATTAGGAAACGGAACGCGGCCTTAGATGCCACAAAAGCATTATTGTTTTTTCCCCGACCGGTGGTTCTTACTAGTTTGAGTAAAGTTTCTGGGCAGCGACCAATAGTTTTCCATGACGATAAGTCCGTCGTTAATTGCTATAATCATTGAAATATCAGGTTCACAAACAGATTTACTATAACCAGCATTATCCTCATTACTTGAAGATTCCAGACAACAACATTATGTAGAGGTGAGTTACGTTGTAGTTGATATGAAATTTACAGCGAAAAGAAATCGGATAATACAATTTTGTAAAGAAGTGAAATATAGTAGGGGGATGCGACGAACAAAAATTAATATCAAACCATCGATTTCTTTTAGGTATTTGTGAATCTGGCCAATATTGCAGTTCTCTTTATTGCTTTATCTCTCTCTCATTACCGAGAGTGCTCTTTCATTTTCACATTTTATTAAGGTATTTTGTTTGTCTCCTTTCTGTGAGAGCTAAACTATTTTTTTCAAATGGTGTTGTAAACTATGTTTGGTCGTTTTCACACAGAGTGACACTCGGCATTTCTTAAGCAAGCGGAAGACCGGGGTTCGATTCCCCACCGGGCCACCGTGCTGGGTAATCGCACGTTAAGAGGTAAAGCCTCGTTGATCCATTGCTCGCACAAGTTTCGACTTCTGAGGGTTGACGTTTGTTAGCTGGTTAACGGAAACGAACAATTTTAGAACGAACAATTTGAACTCGTTCAAGGGGGTTTAAATCGAGCTTCCTATTTGTGGATGGAAAGTATAACCTCTTTTTTGAATGGATCATAGGCTATTTTGTTATATACTGGAGTGAAATGTTGTTGAAATGAAATAGACTGTTCTCCTTGAATTGTTTCGACTTCTATATACGAAATGAACATTCATATTAATGAAATGGTATTCAAAAACAAAATGACATTCAATATTCTTCATCCTCCATTAATAATTCTCTACTGAAAGGGAAGAAATTCGCAACAATGGGTGCCTTTTTTGGAATATTCAAACTGAGGAAATTTCGTTATTATAAATTCAAGTTCAGAACTTTATAATTTTAAAAGTACAGTAAATGGTCGAACAAATCAACTTCATGAACTGTGAACGCTTTCAAGTATAAATAACTATTGTTATGTTTCCACAAATTAAGTACAAGGTGTTTATCAGCATTTTTTGATTCTGTTTATTGAAGAAAGTTAGCACACCTACAAATTACCGATGTAACTAACAAACCTAATTACATTGTTTGGAATTGCGCTGAACATACTGTCAGTGTGTCATCAGTCTTGTTTGTTTTCGTTGATGAACGGCTGGGACAAGAGGTACAAGAGAGATAAATAACTGTGATGATAACAGTACTACCTATTAGCCGAGTACTCAACTACATTGTAGAGGTGAGCGATGTTGAGGTACCATTTAGCACATCGAGAGAAATATCATACACTGAATCTTCGTGAGTGGTATACCTAACCCAGTTTGTTCTCAGTGTGATGCGAAGAATGTTTGGCTGCGGATAAAATCGAGATTCAATATTTGTTTTTCCAATGAGGTATTTTATTTTCAGAAAAAGATATGATCGTTTATTTCTTTGTAGTTTTTTGGATTCAAAAGTTGAGAGGGGAAGATTATTAATCTACAACGAATAGTTTATGCGTTAATTAGAAACACTCCCTTCCGAATGGAATACGTCCTATTAGTCAGGAACTTCTCGTATAACGTAACTTTGGCTATCACGAATACAAGAACAAGAAAAGAACAATAAATCACATTTTGTCTTCGATTCGGGGACTTTGCCAACCCACAGCTGATGAAGGCCAAAGCCAAAAACAGCTAGCTTTCTAACACAGGATCTGTATCTTTTAGATCATTCCAATGTTGTTTAATGTATCCTCTGCACTCAGTGTGAAAAAAAGTATACTGGCCAAACCAAAATAAAGTTGAAAGATAGAATTTGTTTTCACAAAAGTGATATTACAAATCTCAAGAAAAATTGTCATTATTAGCTCAACATTCATTCACTCTTGATCACAGTCCTAACTATGATAATGTGACTATATTAGAGCATGAATCCAATCTTAAAAAAACTTTCCCTGAAATGACACAAATTCTCAAAGAACGAAATTAATTTTTTTCCAGAAACGATATTGATAATCTCAGCATTATTTACTCCTAATTACTAAGCCGCCCCCTTCAGGTGAGTGACAACAGTAACATTACGCTTGGTACCCCCGAGTAGTTAGTGATTTATAATTTCATTTCATTGTGTGTTGGCAACAAGGTCACAAGAAACTGTAATCCTTTTTCACTTGTCAACTTCATTCTCGGTTCAGTCATTCACATCATTTACGTTTAAATTTCACAATATGGTTCCCAGTGTCCGTTAGGAGAAGTAACTTCTCCCACATTCTCATTCCTCTTCTTAACACGTTTTAACATGTATAACATTTCATAGTTTTATATACTTAATGTTTTATTACCATAACGCCTATGTATGCGATATGTTGTCTTTCAATTTTCAAGTAAAAAAGACTATTAACCTCATGTTCGTAAGTACGTACATGGTAAAAAAAATATATTTCCGAAAATTTTCTCAATTAATTGTAGAGTTCCTGATGAAGAGCCAATGAAGACTCGAAAGCTTGAAGAGAATAAATAGTTCTTTATTTCCATCTCCTTGTTGACCGCAGACCCGAATTTTAAAGGGATTCTTCTTTAACTTAGACAGTCGTCCAACCTCTTCACTTCTTATATATATATATATATATATATATATATATATATAATATATATATATATATATATATATATATATATATATATATATAAATATATATATATATATATATATATGTAGCGGTGATGGACAGCAAAGTGCTGGTTCAGAAATTGTACTTTGATTTTATTTTTCAAACACAAAAAAAATCAATTAAGTTGAAAATCGGGAAAGACTTCCACCTACCTGATGAGACCGTTCGGAGTGTCTTCGTCAGCTTCTGGAAGGCCTTCAAACTTGCAAAATGTAGATAATAAGCGGGTATTCACCAAAAATGAACAACGAACGAAAAAACCCCGTCTGTCTCTGCGGTCAGTTCAACAATGATAAAATGCGCGCCATCTGCGCATGTGTAGAAATAGTGGAAGTCGTTTCATGAGTGCGAAATATTTGAATAAAAGAAAAATTGAAAAAATAAAAGAAACTTGCTTCGAACATGATATTATCAAGGGTATTTTTGATTTTTAACATTTAAGGACATACACAATAGAGAGAACTCTAACAATATATATATATATATATATATATATATATATATATATATATATATATATATATATATATATATATATATATATATATATATATAAAACTTCCGAGTGAACCGCGTCTGGAATAGTTCTTCTGTCGAGGCCTGAGTCTCCTTATTAACCCCCAGCTCTCATCTTGACAAAACCACAGTCTTCAATTTGTCAAGATGAGAGCTGGGGATTTAGGAGAGTTAGGCCTCGGCACCAAGTCGCGAAGAACTCTTGAGAATGGCTCCAAAGTGAGAGCCGAAACGTCGACAGAAGAACGATTAGAGGCGCGGTTCAAGCAAAGATCCAGTAGTCATATATGAATATGAGTCAAGTCAAGGGCAGAAAGAGATTTTTTTTTCTGTTCAAGATTTCGAGGACTTCATTGTCCCTTCATCAGGCACTCCAAAATTGTTGCTTTAATAATAACTACATATGTATTGTGCACTTGCGAAATTGAGGTTGAAATGGAACTTTTAACATTACGTTATTAATTATATCTGAAATTTTCTTTGTATACATTGGAAATTTTCAAAATTTTTGGTATACAAACCAAGAAATTTATATAAATAATTATTTACGTATTGTAAACAGTATCTATGATAGTTTTATCAGACGACTGATAATGTCAATCCCAATGTTAATCGTTGTTTCTTTTGAAGATTTCTGCAGCGCCATTCTCAAATCGATGTATATGTTGTACCTAATTTATCGTTGTCCGCAATTGTCTCATCTTTCTATATGTGCTGTTCTCAATAAAAGCCCACACATGGTTTTCACTTATGTTTTTAGAAAATTTCTCAATATCTCTCAATGAGTTTTTACAGATTATTGAATAATCAGAAAAATTACAAGCATTTCAACCATTCTAATATGCTCATATTGACAAGAAATTCATCCCAGCTTTAATTTTTTTCTGCATCGTTATGGACCATCATCGTTCCGACCTTTATCGGCGCAGATGACGTTAGGGAGCAATTCTTTGACCTTAAATGTGGAGACCTGTCTGTCTGTGCAATTTTATTGAATTTTTTCACTTCTACGAGCCTCAAATGTATACTGATGAAATAATTTTCACCAATAGTGCCTAATATTCACCTTTCTTTGATTTTCTACTCATTCAGCTTACCAATGAAACATCTCATTATTGAGAAAATACACTCTTACCACTAGTTCTCAACGAACTCAGAAAGTATTGTTGAAAATTATTTCGAATAAAGTGTTTTAACTCCTTTGCACCATGTGGCTCACTACATATTAATGGTGAATATATGAAGGTTATTAACATATTGCAAATAAACTGAACTCAAAATGTCAAGTAGAGAGGACTCATTTGGGTGTTTGGAAATAATTTTCAAAAAATATTTTGTGATTCTTTTGATAAAAAATAACTGATATTTTTTGAAGAACCGGCATTTTTTTTTCGAAAGTGGTGGATTTGTTTGTATATTTTTCTCAGAAAGTATTAATTATGCAGATCCCCATAATATTGAGAGGGAGAGAGATTTGATTTTTTCCAGAATTTACCTTCTTGTATCTCTTGAAGTTGTTTCGGAATGGAATTTCAAGATCACCATATTGTATTCTAGTGTTCTGTCTGGACAATTATTGTTACCTCATCCATTAGCGATGATGTTGTAACTCAACCGTAACTGGCTATATGTTTTCTGATTTGATGATTCCATTCCTGTCAACCTCCATCCAACCATGAATACTTCGACTCCGTTTTGATGTTTGGCCTTCGGCCCACATCGAAAAATATTACTCTTTGCCGTATAAATAAAATTAGGAATTCAATTTTGAAGTGTTAGAACGTGACTCGCGGTATGTTTAGCCTGATGCGTGGGCGTGAAATGCCAATATGCCACGTATTAGTAGGAACTTGTATCGAGAAGCCAATAAACTCCGTGAGATATTTATAAACAAGTTAAATAGCTGAAATGGTGATAAATATTCCGTGACATGATCCGGTAAATTTGGAATAATCAGAAAAATCTGCCGGTTTTGTATGACTGAACGGTTTTTGTTAACTCTATTTCAAATTTTATAGTTTGTTTCATTCATATTGTTTTTCGCTGATTCATGAGCTCATGATATAATAAAATGAACCAACATAAATCCTGCCCAAAACGATGCTGGCATATGAAACAATAATTTTCAGCACTATGCCGTCTGTTCTCAGCGATACAATCGGCTATACTGGAAAGAAGTGAATTAAGCACCGATATTTATAGAACATTCAGGATATTCAGTGAATATTTCAGGAATATGCAAAAAATATTCGAGGAATATTCAAAACAGAATTTTCTCAGAATACCAATAGCAGAAATGTTCCAGATATATTCGGAATATCGACGTATATATAAAAAAAAGGCAAGCATTGAGTACATGTTCTATTAATATGATTCCATATGATTTCATCTGAAAGTTCAACTCACATTTTAGAATCGATAATGAAATGAAAAATGTTTATTTTCAAAATTCTCACTAGGCCACAATTCAATATAGATTTCGTTCATAACTTCGATCTGATATCTTCAATATCTTGAAGTACTATAGTTCTCCGCAATATCTATAGACAACGAATCCAAGCACTTATCATCATTTTTTGTTTTTTTTTTGTCCAACCTATATGAAACAATGTCTTTCTACACTGTGCCGTGATAGTGCTGGAATGTTCGGGTTCCACTTATCAAATTGTAGGTCCCGGGTATACCTTGCTGTAAATGATTGAGATCTGTTCTCTTATTTGAGTGAAATTTACTCTTTTTCACTTCAAATTAATAAAAATAATAATTCAAATAACTTTAATACTTCCATAATTAATAACTCTCTCTTTTGAACATAGTAAGTTGGCTGATGTCTTTAGAAGCAGCGACCAAAACCGAAAATCTCATTTGTCATTAGTCACGAATCAAACCTTTCAATCGTCATGTCATTTGTCTGTTTCCTAACCTAAGAATTTTCAAACCACGTTTTAATTGTTTTAAACAACTCTTACGAGAAAATTTCATTTATATTTTATCTCACATATTTTAAACACTTGACATTATCATATACAGAATGTTAATCTGACAATGCACTCAGAAATCATTCATTCATTTTCCAACAATAGCAACCATTCTCAATAACACAGTAAGTAGTACCGTTTTTTCTCGCTTCATAATTCATAAGCAATTTCGTTAACCA